>OU383796.1:2155595-2295595 GCA_910950805.1 Acrocephalus scirpaceus scirpaceus
CACCGTGTGCTTGTCCCCCGAGATCTGCGCGTGGGGAGGGGACCCGGGGTGGCCACACGACACCACTGCAAGAGAGCCACGGCTTCAGCCCCCAGGAATTCCACAATTCCAGCTTAAACACCACTTAATGCCAACCCTTTCCATGGGCAGGGACGCTTTTCTCTATCCCAGGTTGCTCCAAGCCCTGTCCAGTCTGGCCTTGGACACTTCCAGCTACTCTGGGCATCTGTGCCAAGGTCTCCCGACCCTCACAGGGAACCTCAACACATGGAAAACAAAACCATGGGAAAATCTCCCTCTTTTAAAAACTTCTAACCCCAGGAATCCATGGAATCAGTGGTAAAACTGACCTGGATTTCCAAATTCCCCCAAATCCTCACATTTTAAGGAAACAGATCCCTTGCACTCAAGGGAGTCTGGGATCAGGGTTTTAACAGGAATTCCCTCCTGGCTGTGGGAACATGGATCATCACTCACCAATTCCCCAGGATCCATGCAAGGGGTGAGGGCAGGACAAAAGGAAAGGGAAATGTGCCCAAAACTGCTTGGTAGGATTTGGTGTGGAAGGATAAACACGGAAAAAACAAAAGGAACAATCCCAGCTTTGGAGCAGCTCAAGCCAATTGGAATTTCTGGAGTTCCCAAAGGGCAGGGAATGGGATTGCAGCTGGTTTAGTGGCCAAAGGGACAAACTGGTGCTGCTGGGGTGGGGCTGCTCCTGCCTGCACCTCCCTAAGGCAGCTAAAATCCACTCTGGATCCCGAATTCCCAGTGTAAGACTGGGACTCACTCAGGTGAGCTCTCACTCAGGTGAGCCCTCCCTGTGCTCCAGAGCTGCTCCTGCCCTCTCCACCTGCACCATCCCAGCAGGATCCCTCTCCTCAACCCCCAAATCCATTGGGATTCCACCTAGAATCCCCCAAATCCATCAGGATCTGCCTGTCCTTACACAGATAACCCCCCCAGCTGGATCCTTTCCTCAAACCACAAAATCCATCAGGATTCCACCTGGAATCCCCAAAATTCATCGGGATCTGCCTCTCCCTACACAGAGAACCTCTCCAGCAGGATCCTTTCCTCAAACCACAAAATCCATCGGGATTCCACCTGGAACCCCCCAAATCCATTGGGATCCACCTGTCCCTACACAGAGACCACCCCCAGCTGGATCCTCTCCTCAAACCCCAAATCCATTGGGATCCACCTGTCCTCACACACAATCCCCTTCAGCAGGATCCTCTCCTCAAACCCCCAAATCCCTTAAGATTCCACCTGGAACACCTCAATCCATTGGGATCCACCTGTCCTCACACAGAGAAACCCTTCTAGCAGGATCCCTCTCCTCAAACCCCAAAAACCCTTGGGATTCCACCCGGAATCCCCCAAATCCATCAGGATCCACCTGTCCCTGCACAGAGAATGCTCCCAGCAGGTTCCTTTCCTCAAACCCCCAAATCTGTCAGAATTCCACCCAGAATTCCCCAAATCCTTTGGGATCTGCCTGTCCTCACACAGAGAATCCCCTCCATCAGGATCCCTCTCCTCAAACCCCAAAATTCATCGGGATTCCAGCAGGAATCTACCAAATCCATCAGGATCTGCCTGTCCCTACACAAAGAGCCCCCTCCAGCAGGATCCCTCTCCTCAACCCCCAAAATCTGTTGGGGTTCCACCCAGAATTCCCAAAATCCACTGGGATCTGCCCGTCCTTACACAGAGAACTCCCTCCAGCAGGATCCCTCTCCTCAAACCCCAAATCCATCGTGATCTGCTTGTCCCTACAGAGAATCCCCTCCAGCAGGATCCTTTCCTCAAACTCCAAAATGCATCAGGATTCCACTCAGAACCCCCCAAATCCATTGGGATCTGCCTGCCCTCACACAGACAACTCCCTCTATCAGGATCCCTCTACTCAAACCCCAAACCCCCTTCCCTGGGAAGCTCCTGAAACCACTGGGATCATTCCCACATCCATTTTTTTTGGGTTGGGATTCCCCCTCCTGAATCCTGCTAAACCCCGCGGGACTGGGCCGGACAAGGGAGGTTCGGGGCCACTTACAAAGGCACTGGGGGAGGGCTCTGTCCCACGTGCCATCGCCCTGGCACGTCAGGACGTGTGTCCCCAAGAGATAAAATCCGTGGATGCACTGATAGGACACGGTGGTGCCGAAGCTGAACCTGTGGGGGCCGCTCGGCTGCACTTGCCGGACGCTGTTTTCCAGGTGCCCGGGGTCAGAACAGTTCACAACTGCAAACAAACAACACAACAACACCCCCAAAATAACAGGAAGCAAAGGGAGGGGGCAGAAAATGTGGGATTCTCCAAAAAAAAAAGCAGGAAAAACGGTGGGAAATCAAAGATTTTATGCTGTGATTTAAGTTTTTTTGGGTTTTTTTCTCCCCTTGAGATTTTTGGGGGTGGGAGTGGAAAAATTCCTTGTGAAAAAGGGGGAAAAAAAAGGGAGTCCAGGCAATCCTGCAGGTTCTCACCCAGCAGCAAAGTCTGGATGTGCAGCCCCAAATTGGGATTTAGATTATCCAGCTGGGAATAACTGATCCCAAACTGGGATTTCCATCCTCCAGCAGGGAATAACCAATAATCCAGCATGGCCAGAGATCCTGGATTAGGGGAATGCAGAGGGAAGGAGTGCAGGGAGGGGAGGGGATTTGGGAAGTGAACCTGAGTGCTGATCCCATGGGAAAAAGGGAAGAGGGCTGTGCACAAAGCTGTGGTGGTGGAGGAAAAGCTGCTCCAGGGGGTCTGACCCCAAATTTCCTGGTGTTCCCCCCACTTCCAACAATGCCTTGGAGGTGAGAAAATCCCAAGGTTTGATCCATGGGATTTACAGCAGTCCTGGGATCTCCCAACACCCCCTGGACATCCCCTGAGTGCTTTCCAGGGATTTCTGGCTTGGGAATATGGAGAAATCCCAGAGTGTCTTGGGGTAGGTAACCAAAAAATGTGAATTCTACTTCATCTGTTGAAAGCAGTTGAGATGGTTTTTCATTATCTCTTGTAACTCCAGGGGGAGGGGGGCAGATGCCTTCTGATAATGGCCCAACCCTTAAAGCCAGCTGGGGCAGTGTTTCTTATCTCTGGGGCAGGGTTTGTTATCTCTGGGGCAGGGTTTGTTATCTCTGGGGCAGGGTTTGTTATCTCTGGGGCAGGGTTTGTTATCTCTGGGGCAGGGTTCGTTATCTCTGGGGCAGGGTTTCTTATCTCTGTCACCACCCATCCATCCTCCAGGGGATATCTGCTGATAATGGGCCATGAAGGCTCAGCAATGACATCACACATGACATCATCAGGGATATCTGCTGATAATGGACCATGATGTCACCAGTGACATCACACATGACATCATCCCATTGGGAGATGCCCCACCCAGTGTGGGCGGAGCCAACCGTTCCCACCTGGATAAAAACTGAGGCTCAGGAACAGCTGGGATCTGGTTTTTCCACCAGAGGAAGACCAGACCCATCTCACCCCCACTGGACTTTTCCTACTCCATTATCTGTACCCCACAGAACTCATCTGGGATTTATTTGGGCTGCTCCCAACACCCTGACCAACAGGGGGTCAGGTCGTATCCCTGACCCTGTCAGGGTTTTTTCCAGGACTTTTGTTTTGCTTGTTTGTCTTTGTACTACTGCATTTGTATTTTGTTTTCTTTTTTATTCCTATTAAAGAACTGTTACTCCTATTCCCATAGCTTTGCCTGAAAGCCCCTAATTCCAAAATTACAATAATTTGGAGGGGAGGGGGGTGACATTCTCCATTCCAAGGGAAGCTCCAGCTCTCCCTGGCAGACACCTGACTTCCCAAACCAAGACACAGAGGAAGGAAGGCCCAGACTGACCTCGGCAGGAGGGCAGGGTGCTGCTCCACTGGCCGTTGGCCAGGCACTGGGATTGGGAAGCTCCCTCCAGGCGGAAGCCGGGGTTGCACTGGAATTTGGCCACGTCGTTGAGGTTGAACTGGGAGCCCTGGGTGAGGCCGTTGGGGGGGTTGCCGGGGTGGCCACAGGTGATGGCTGCAAGCACAAAATGGAAATGTCATTGATTTATTCCTGGGGAAAAAGTGGGTTATTCATTGGAAAAAGTTCTGGAGGTAGGAGAGCACAAAACCCCTACATCAATCCCAAAACCCAAAGATTTGGGGCCAGTATTTCTGTTGAGAGAACAGGATTTTTGTAGGTTTTTCTGACACTAGGAATTCCCTGCATCCCTCTCCAGTGCCAGGATCCCGCTGATTTACACCACATGTCCCTCTCCAAAAATCCCAAATCCTGCCCTTAATCCCACACCACCCCGAGCATCCCAAACTCTGCTGTTCCCTCCCTCTCTCCCCGTGCCAGTCCTGGCTGCTCCCTGCAGGGAAAAGTTATACCTGGAAGCAGAGGGAAAAGAGGGAAAATAGGAGGAAAATCAGAATTCCGGCACAGGGCCTGAAGAGATGAAATCTGCCCAAGTGGGAGAAACTTTGTGGGAAAATTTTACTTCCAAATCCCTGAAGTGAGGATTTTTCTGGAGTTTTTGAGGTTGGTGTTGGTTTGGGATGAGGTGAAGGGCACAGGAGCTGCCCTGGCAACTCCCAGGGAAGCCAAGCCAATTCCAGCATCCCAAATCCTTCTGGGAAGTGGCTGGAACACTCTGCTGTCACCTCAGCAGGTGACACAGGGAGGGCACAGCCCCGCTGCTGGCAGAGCCTTTGATCCCAGCCAGCTCCACGGCACAAAAGGGAACTCGGGATGAGCCAGCAGGAGAATCTTGGCTGCCTAAGGAATGTGACATCCTGGGACAGCTGAGGACAAAGCTTTATTGATCATTGTCACCCGGAATGTCCTGGTTTGTCCATCAGGACAAATCCGGATTTCCTGGACAGCTGCCAGCACCAGGAGATTGAAGGGAAGATGAAATTCCCACAAAAGATCTGTAACAAATCTGACTGCCCAGGCTGGGCTGGAGCACGGGGATGGGGATTTATTCCTGACCCAAGCTGGTGACAGGGATAAATAGGGAATAAATAGAGAATAAATAGGGAATGCTGCAGGAAGGAGGGCCAGGTTTGGGATATTGTGGTTGGAAATGGGAGGGATGGATCAAACAGAGGAGGGAACTGCAGCAGGCTGGGAAGAGAAATATCAGGGAATGGTGGTGGGCCCTGAATGGGGTCAATAAACCCCTGAGGTGCCTCACTGCAGAGCCCACCAGAGCTGGGATTGACAATCCCAAATTCCTGTTACCCCCCAAGGCGTGTAATGACTCAGAATTCCAGAATGGTTTGGGATGAAAAGGAGTTTAAAGCCCATCCCACTCCAGCCCCCTGCCATGGGCATGAGAGTAAATTCCACCCTTTCCATCCATTCTTTCCCCAAAAATCTCCAGCAGGATCTCAGACAATCCTGAATTCCTGTTACACACAAGGCGTGTAATAACTCCAGAATGGTTTGGGATGGAAAGGAGTTTAAAGCCCATCCCATTCCAGCCCTGCCACAGGTATGAGAGTAAATTCCATCCTTTCCAACCGTTCTTTCCCCAAAAATCTCCAGCAGGATCTCAGACACCCCCCGAATTTTGGAGTCACTGCTAACTTTGCCAACTTAATCCTGATTTTCTGTTTTCAGGCTGGATTCTGCCAGGTCATTGCCTCCTTCCCATCTTGTTCTTGTTGTGCCAAAGCACAGAAAGCTCCAAACCAGTGGGGAGAGATGGGAACAAACAACTGGAGCACCACGATACGAAATCCACGGACTGTGCTGCCCGTTGATAAGGAGATGCTTCAACTTATCAACACCTGAGAGCTGCAGGGAGTTGGTTAATTGGGTTATTTCCTGGGAAGATAAACGAGGAGGTTGGACAAGGTGATTTGGGGGGGAGCAGAGGAGAGATCCTGATTTTTCACGGACACAGAGCACAGCTCTCAAGGACTGTGACCACCAGGCTGTGCTTGTAGGGCCGTGCCTGCCTTTAACACCCTCTGACCCCAAAAAAGTCTCCTCTGCTCTGATCCCACACCTTCAGCTGGGCTTGGGAAAGAGAATTCAGTAGAACTTTTGAATCACAAAGGATCTTTTCTTGGAGATATCCAGGGACAATCCTGCAAAAACACCCAGGGACAATCCTGCAAAAACACCCAGGGAGGATCCTCCAAAAACACCCAGGGAGGATCCTGCAAAAACATCCAGGGACAATCCTGCAAAAACACCCAGAAGGTGCTTGCATGGCCACACCTTGGTGTGGATATGATTTCCTGAGCCTGAGAGAATTTTTAGCTTGTGGTAGCTTTCCCAAAGGAAATTTCAACAGTTTCTCTTCCCAAAACATCTTGCTGTAAATAACTGCTTTTCTCAAAACTTTTTAAAGTGAACAATATTCTTTTCCCATAACAAACCTCTATCCAGGTGTTGTGTGCTATTTCTGTTACTTAACCCATAGAGGTGTCAATCCTACGGACCAATAATGTCCCTTTACAGCAAAAGGGACACGCTATAAATAAGCACAATGAATTGTAAATAAAGCCTTCACTTTCTCTTCTGAGAACTGAGTGGAGTCAATTTATTTGGTGTCCTATGGCGTGTGAGCTCCTTGTCCTAGGTTACAATGTAAAATGTGCCCTTTGTATATATTCTATCCCCATCTTCAGGAGCTGTTGGAACCAGGTGGGGCAGGGTTTCTCTCTCCCCCTCCCTCCAAACTATCTTCTGTTCATGGGGACCCATCAATGCCTTGCTGGAAAATCTGGATCCATCACACCACCACTGGACATTCTACAGGATCATCTCTGCTCCACAGCACCACGTCTGTCACTCCAGGAGGATTTATTTGGACTGCTCCCAATACCCTGACCAACAGGTGTCAGGTTGTGTTCTGACTCTGTCAGGGTTTTCCAGGATTTTTGTTTGCTTGTTTGCTTGATTTTTTTTTGTATTCCTATATTTGTATTTTTTAATATTCCTAGTAAAGAACTGTTACTCCTATTCCCACCTCTTTGCCTGAAAGCCCCTAATTGCAAAATTATAATAATTTGAAGGGAAGAGGGTTTACATTCTCCATTCCAAGGGAAGCTCCAGTTTTCCCTGGCTGACACCTGTCTTTCTAAACCAAGACAGATTTTGGCACCCAACAACTCACAGACAACTCCCTCAAACTATCTCTGGTTACTGGGCCAGCAAGGAGCCACTGCAGGGCTCAGAGAATGAGATCAGCCCATGGGGAGATGCTCCGCCCAGGGGGAGGAGCCAAGCATTCCCACCTGGATAGAATCTGGGATTTGGGACAGCACAGGGAGCCCTGACCCACTGGACTCCCAGAGGACAAGAGCTCCCAGACCTTTCTACAGGATCACTGCTTGGACAAGAGCATTTCATCTGCACTGCTGCCACCTGGACTAACAGGGTGTCAGGTTGTACTGTGACTCTGTCAGTGGTTTTTTGTACTATTGCCGTTTTCTTTTCTCTTTTTTCTTTTCTTTTGTTTATTCTTCCTTTCCCCTTTCCTTTCCTTCCCTGAACTTTCCTGAACTTCCCTTTCTCCTTTCCTTTCCTTTCCTTTCCTTTCCTTTCCTTTCCTTTCCTTTCCTTTCCTTTCCTTTCCTTTCCTTTCCTTTCCTTTCCTTTCCTTTCCTTTCCTTTCCTTCCCTTCCCTTCCCTTCCCTTCCCTTCCCTTCCCTTCCCTTCCCTTCCCTTCCCTTCCCTTCCCTTCCCTTCCCTTCCCTTCCCTTCCCTTCCCTTCCCTTCCCTTCCCTTCCCTTCCCTGAACTTTTCCCCTCCTATTAAATCACAATTCTGATTTAGAGTCTCTCACTGCTTTTGCCTCCAAACCAGCTCTGCCCAGCCCCTCCCAGAGCCCTTCCACGCCCTCCTGGCAGGGATTCCCCGTGCCAGGGCAGAAGGAATGACAATACTTACGCACACAGACAGGCGTCTTCCCGGACCAGCGGTGATCCTGCTGGCAGATGCGCACGGACATGCCGATGAGGCGGAAGCCGGGCTGGCACTGGTACACCACGCTGCCCCGGTAGTTGTAGTTCTCCCCGTTGATCTGCCCGTTCACGATGGGGCTGGGCACGCCGCAGTGCCCGGCTGGAGAGGGGAGAACAGCAGGAATCACCCGGAGGTGCCACCAAAGGTGTCCTCGAAAGGCATCGCCCGCCCCCCGGATCTCTGCGGGGTTGGGGTGAGGAGAAGCCTGGACTGGGTTGGGTTGGAAGGGAATGTAAGGATTGTTCACAGGGACACCTTCCAGGCCCTGTCCCACCTCTCTTGGGACACTTCCAAGGATGGGGTACACAGCTTCTCCAGGAAGGGATGGGGTTTGGAGATGCCCAGACTGGGTTGGGTTGGAAGGGAATGTAAGGATTGTTCACAGGGACACCTTCCAGGCCCTGTCCAACCTCTCCATGGACACCTCCAAGGATGGGGTACACAGCTTCTCTGGGCATGGATGGGGTTTGGAGATGCCCAGAATGGTTTGGATTGGAAGGGAACATAAGGGCTGTCCACAGGGACACCTTCCAGGGCCTGTCTAACCTCTCTTGGGACACTTCCAGGGATGGGGTACACAGCTTCTCAGGGAATGGATGGGGTTTGGAGATGCCCTGACTGGGTTGGGTTGGAAGGGAACATGAGGATCGTCCACAGGGACACCTTCCACCATCCCAGGTCACTCCAAGCCCTGTCCAACCTCTCCTTGGACACTTCCAGGGATGGGGAAGCCACAGCTTCTCCAGGAATGGATGGGGTTTGAAAACACCCAGACTGGGTTGGGTCAGAAGGGAACATAAGGATCACCCACAGGGACACCTTCCACCATCCCAGCTCACTCCAAGCCCTGTCCAACCTCTCCTTGGACTCTTCCAGGGATAGGGCAGCCACAGCCTCTCTGGGCAGTCCATACCCGTTGTTTATAGGGAACAATTCCACCCCAATATCCACCCCAAACCCATCCTCCTTCAGCTCCAAGTTACTCAAGACTGCTGCCATAAACAAACATCCCCATCCCAAAGCTCTCCCAACACCTCACACCTCATTGAGGAGGCAGGAATCAAACTCTGCATCCCCTTTACACCCACTTAAAACCCCACAGCATGCATTCCTCCTCTGATCAGTCCCTAAAACCCCTCTTCCCTCCTGTGGCACCTCCAGGAGCCTTCCCCACACCCCGTGGGTGCCAGCAGGAGTTTCCCAAGGGATACCTACCCAGGCAGCGGACCTCAGCCCCGCTCCAGAGCCCGTTGGCCATGCACTCCCGGACCCGGGAGCCCACCAGGGTGTAGCCAGTGTTGCAGGAGAAGATGGCAGTGGCCCCGTAACTGGTGAGGGTCCCGATCTTGTTCCCGTTGGGAGGGGTGGGCAGGTCCCCGCAGGAGATAACTAGGACAGATCCCAAAGGGGAGTGAGAGGACAGGCTGGGAGGGATGGGTTTGGAAGGAATGCATCCAAAGCACAGCACCAGGAGTTATTGCTGGAGTGGGAAAGTTCATTAGGTAATTCCAGGAACTGTAATAATTCCAGGGCTGAGTTAGCCGAGGTGACAGAAATAAGAGCTGTTAGTATTTATGCTTCAGGACATGAGGGAGGCACTAAAGACAGGCTGGGAAGGAACCAAAGGAGTTTTTCACACCAGGAAGTCCTCACCCAGGAATATTTTTTGGTCATTAACCCATGGCTGGATGCAGCAGGAAGCCTGATTCCCAGAAAACCCACAGAATCATGGAATGGGGTGGGTTGGAAGAGACCTAAAAGGCCATGAGCAGGGACATCCCCCACTAAGCCAGGTTGTACCAAACCCTATCCAACCTTGTGGGCCTGATATTCCTGGGTCTGAGAGATTTTAGCCTGCTAGCAGCTGCTAACCTTTTCCCAAGGGAAATTTTCTCAAGAAAGCTTCTTCTCCAAACAATCTTGGCAAACAATTATTCTTTCTCCAAACAATCTTTCTCCGGGTGGTGTTTTGCTGTTTCTCTAGTTTAACCAATGGGATTAGAGAGGTGTCATTCCTGTTCACCAATCATGTTAATTCTGTATCAGAACACCTTATAAAAGCTGGTAAGAATTAGACAATAAATCCTTTTTTCTGTGCTCTTTGCCTTCTGAAATATTTGGAGTCTCATCTTTCTTTCGTGTTCTACAACGACACAGCCTGACCTTGGAGTGGCACAAAGTTTCCAATTAAGAGTGACGCCCAGCCCTCCCCCACCAGCTGAAATTCCAAGTTCTGCAGATCCCAGCTGGGTTTGTGCAGCCCCTGCAAACCCAACTCCCCCTCAGAACTTCAGCTCTCGACTTTATCTTCATTTTCTCTGCCTTCAAGCTCTGCAAACCCTCCGGTGCTCCCGCCGGGTGCTCCTGACCTCGGGGCGCTGCCAAGATCCTGTCACTTGGATTTAGGTGGCAATAAGGCTGAGGGAACAAAAGGAGGTCAGGCTCCTGCTCCCAGACCCAGAGGAAGAGCTGGCAGGGGGAAAAGTACATCTGTCACCCAGGCCGGCAGTCACAGCTCCACAAACAAAGGCAGGCAGCAGGGAGGGAGAGATTTTGCTGTCTCTGTCTGTACTTTGAGAGAAAAACCCTCCACCTCTGACAAAAGGAGAGCTCCAAAGCACAGCAGTGGTGTCAGAACAACTGAGAGCTGCTGCTGTGCTCCGGTGGGTTTGATTTGCAGGTGACACTGTTACCCTTGTAAACCTGGTGCTTGTGTGAGAGCTGAGGCTTGGCAGCAGAATTCTTTATTTTTCCTCCTTACAAAAGCCCCGACTTGAGAGCAGCTGTGACAGCAAAGCTGCTGGGACCTCACAGCAACGGCTGAGCTGAAGGGCTGGAGATCCCAGAGAAGTGCTGGGATTAAACCAGGAATCAGATCCAGACGTCTCCCTGCATCCCAGCTCTCTTCCAGCAGCTCTGCTGTCTCCACCTCAGCTGCTGCCAGGAGTAATTAAGTCCCATCCCACAGCAGGGACACAATCCATTATCCCAGGTTGCTCCAACATGGCCTGGGACACTTCCAGGGATGGGGCAGCCACAGCTTCCCTGGGAAATCCATCCCGGCCCCTCCCTGCCCTCACAGGGAAGGATTTCTCCCTCAAAATCTGCACCAAACCATCTCACAAATGCCCAAAAGACCAAATCATGCTCCACAGCTCCACCTCAGCTGCTGCCAGGAGTAATTAAGTCCCATCCCACAGCAGGGACACATTCCATTATCCCAGGTTTCTCCAACTTGGCCTGGGACACTTCCAGGGATGGGGCAGCCACAGCTTCCCTGGGAAATCCATCCCAGCCCCTCCTTGCCCTCACAGGAATGGATTTCCTCCCAAAATCTGCACCAAACCATCCCATCCTGTACCCAAATCCAGGGATTGAAACAGAGAGTACAATGGAATTGATAAAGGAGCCTGGTATCTTAGGCCTGATTGAGCAGAAACCGTGGGACAGACAGACTCAGATAAAGGATCCCTGAGGTAGGAGTGACCAAGAAATGTGCTGGGAAGCTTTGTAATGATTTCCAAGTAACTGATGGCATAAAAAACATATAACCAATGAGAAATCGTCAACAAAACCGGAACCCTATAGAAGTGCCATACAAGAAGAACCCTATATAAACACATAGAAACCTATACAAATGCCTTGTATGCTCTATAAATTCAGTTTCTGATCAAAACTCAGGATGTCCCCACTCTCAATCTCCAACATCCAAACCTCCTTGGTTATCCAGTTACCCACCAGCACCATCAGGTACCTGGTTGACCAAGAGACCCCAAAACTTGTATTCCTTTGGTTTACCTTATATTCCCTTTTCCCCCTTTTCCCCTCCCAATAAGGAATTTGCTTTACACACTTTACACACTTTACTGCTTCTCCATTGGCCCTTATTTTTTCCAAATTTTACACGCTCATTTGGTTATTTCAGCCTTAATCTGTGACACCACCACAACTGTCTGTCAGTCACTCCCATTTTTCATTATCTTTTGGCATTCTTCATCCATTATTCCCTATCTTTAGTGTATTTCATCTTCTAGTTAAGGTCAACACCCTTATTTCACCTTCCAGTTTATCCCTGATTGGTGTTTACCCCCTTGTTGGCTTCAGCTACCAGCCAACCCCTCCCTTCACACCATGACTGATGTCCAGCAGTTCCTCACACTGCCAGTTTAACATCAGGAAGTTTAACACCATCAAGTTTACCTTGCCAGTTTAACATCAGGAATTCACACCAGGAAAAATCAAAACCCCCAAAACTCCTGGGGCTGGCATTTGCTGACTCCAAACACAAAACTCAGCCCTCGGTGCCACCCCAGGGCGTCCCTGCTCTTACTTTTACAGGTGGGCATGGGCTCCCCGATGCTCCAGGTGCCGTTGGCCTGGCAGCTGATGACCCTCTGGCCCGTGTAGTAGTAGCCAGGGTCACAGATGAGCATCAGCTGGGCGTTGTAGTGGTACTGCACCTCGTAGGTGAGGCGCCAGCGGCCGTGCTCCACCGCGATGCTGCTCACGTCGGGGCACGTCACAGCTGAGATGGGGGGGAGAAATGAGGAAAAAAACAGAGAAAATGACTCAGAGAGTTGGTTAATTGAGGTTAATTAATTGAGGTTAACTGAGGTTTCAACTCCCCTCCCCACAAAAAATCCAGGTTGTGGATGCTGAAAGCCTGGTCAGAGAGGAAGTGAAATGAGCTTTCCCAGGCGTTGCTCTGTGAGAAGCTCAGTGAAGGAATTCCAAATAATCTTTAATCTTTGCACCTGGTGTTTTGGCACTTGTTGTTGATTTGCAAGGTGTTTATAAAAAGTGGTGTTGTTTCTAATTAGCCAGCAATGGTGAGGGGTGTTGATTGAGGACCAGTCAGGTCCAGCTTCCTCAGAACAGTCAATAAACAAAGAATGTGATGTCTAATAAACTTTGCTATTGCCCTGCAAGAAGAACTGGAGTTTGTGTCACTTTGTTCAGCTGTCCCTAATACAACAGCCACAGTGGGTTTTTAATGAGGGGAATATCCCCCTGCTGGGGGTTATTGTTGTTGAGGGCTGAAAGGAAAACTTTCCTGGACAATATAACCTGTGACCTGTGGGAACTGGCAGTGGTCAGAAAATAGATTTTTTAGGCTTCAGGCACTAGCTCGAGGCTGTGGGAAAAGTCCAACTACATAATTCACTCTGGCCTGGGAAATCATAAGGAAGAACCCAAATAATCCTTGTAGATATCCCTTTCCCTGAAAAACCTGGTGTTTTTCCAACTTGTTTACTGACAAAGATGTTTAGAAAGAGGTGTGAGCTCTAAATGACCAATCACATTGATTGTACCAAAACACTGTATAAAAAAATGTGGTTTTCAATAAACCTTTGCTATAATGCCCTCTGAGGAAGATTGGAGGTTTGTATTGTTATTTTTGCCGTCCTGAATTGTAATGATAGTGACCTGTTGTCCATTTTTGGGGGTAGCCCCTTGGGGGCTGCCAAAATGCCAAAATGCCTGAAGGCCCTTCAATAAACATACCTGCTTTTTATCCCCATTATTTTGTCTGGCCTCTTGTTTTTGGGTAGCCCCAGAAGGCATTGGTGCTGTCTGGACAGCCCAAATCAATCCCCACTCACCCAGGCACAGAGGGGGCTGGTTCCCATTGCTCCAGACTCCCTCCTGCAGGCACTCGGTGCTGGGCTCGGCGCCCGGCTGCAGCTGGAAGCCCTGGTTGCACTGGTACACGGCCTTGGTGCCCACCGTGTACTCCTTCCCAAAGACAACCCCGTTCCTCGGGGCTCTGGGGACTCCACAGGAGAGAGCTGGGAAGAAAAAAAAAGCACAAAATAAAGTCAGCAGGGAGCTGCTGGTTTTATCCCAAACCAAAATCCTGGATAACTTTCCTACTGACAAACCCCACACGCTGTGGGGAGTGCCCACCTGTCCTAGGGTGACTTTATGATGCTTGTATCCCCAATTGTCTGTTCTGTACCTTTAAAACTGATTCTGAGAGTGAAACAGGGAAAGAAGAAGCACACAGTTTGTTTTGAGAAAACTGCCTGACTCCTACGCATTCTTTTTCTTTTCTCCAGACTGCGTGTGTTCGACTGAGTCTCAGACAGACTGCAGAGATCTCCTGTGCCTTTAGTCAGTTTTAGCTAGCTAGGGCAGAGAAGTTCCCTAGAATAATTTTTTCTTTTTCTTGAGACTGTTTAAACCTGCTCCAGACTGAAAAACCCAGAGGAGCACTGAGGGCTCTGGCACCTGTGGCCCACCAGGGCCTGACAGGAGACTGAGAGAGCTGAGCTGCCCAGGGCAGAGACTTTCTGAGTTTACCATCTCACTTCAGAGCAACAAAAAGTTTTATTGTTTCAAATTATTCATTCTATGTGGTTGTAAGAACTTTGTTAAATAAATAGTCTAGAATGAAAAACCCAGAGGAGCACCGAGGGCTCTCACA
Organism: Acrocephalus scirpaceus scirpaceus; assembly: GCA_910950805.1. NCBI lineage: Eukaryota > Metazoa > Chordata > Aves > Passeriformes > Sylviidae > Acrocephalus > Acrocephalus scirpaceus. Next base: position 2,170,008 of record OU383796.1, read on the forward strand.
CCTGCGGCCCACTGGGGCCTGACAGGAGACTGAGAGCTGAGCTGCCCAGGGCAGAGACTTTCTGAGTTTACCATCTCACTTCAGAGCAACTAAAAGTTTTATTGTTTCAAATTATTCATTCTATGCAGTTGTAAGAACTTTGTTTGTTAAATAAACAGTTTAGACTAAAAAACCCAGAGGAGCACTGAGGGTTCTTGCACCTGTGACCCACCAGGGCCTGACAGGAGACTGAGAGCTGAGCTGCCCAGGGCAGAGACTTTCTGAGTTTACCATCTCACTTCAGAGCAACTAAAAGTTTTATTGTTTCAAATTATTCATTCCTTGTGCTTGTAAAAACTTTGTTTGTTAAATAAATAGTTTAGAATGAAAAACCCAGAGGAGCACTGAGGGCTCCGGCACCTGTGACCCACCAGGGCCTGACAGGAGACTGAGAGCTGAGCTGCCCACAGCAGAGACTTTCTGAGTTTACCATCTCACTTCAGAGCAACCAGAAGTTTTATTGTTTCAAATTATTCATTCTTGGTGCTTGTGGGCACTTTGTTTGTTAAATAAATAGTTTTTTCCGTTTTTCTCTAAAGTAGTTCTTTTTTCCCAGACCAGTTGTAAGAAAAAAGCCATTTAAGTTTGCTTTCCAGCAGAACCCCATTTGGAAGTTTCCTCCCAAATTCACCCTAAACCAAGACACCACCTTTCATCAAGGACCAGCTTTTTCAACAGCAAAGCCAATCCTGAATCCCAGTTTCTCCTGGAAGAGGCTGTGGCTCACATTTTCCATAATATCTGTGCCACAGGCTGCACCAGCAGAGAGCTCCTGAGTTTTCACACTGATATAAAGGATCCGATAGTGGGAACGCTCTGTGTTTACACCCCACAGCAGCACCCACCCCAAAGTCCTCTCCAGGAGCACTTCTGCATCCCAGAAGGCAGCAAATTGTGTAATTACGGTGTGGCAGAAGGGAGGCTAAATTTAACCTCACGGCTGAGGAGGCGGAGGGAGGGAATTCAGGGGGAGAATGGAAGAGCGGGCGCGGTGCCAGCAGTGCTCTGAGGGGAGGCTCTGCCCCATTCCTGCTGGAATCCTCGGCTCAGGGGCAGGGCAGGGAGGGGACAGCCAGGGGACAGCCAAAAACACACAAAGAATTACACAAAGAATCACACAAAGAATCAGCCATTTATGCTGTTACCCTTTTGCCCAACCCTGGGAATGCCAGCGCTGGGAAATGTCCCCAAATCTGCAGCATGAGGAGGAGGGAAAGCAAATCCAGATCTGACTCCAAACCCAACCTGTGGTCCCCATCCCTCTCCAAGCCTGGCTCTAGGGAAGAGGGAGATCCACATCCCTCCTGTCTGGACAGGGTGAGCAGCCTGGGAAGCTCCACTGGGAAGTTCCTAAATGCTCTGTGGGGTTGGGAGAGCAGCAGAACCTGCCAGGGTTCTTCCCAATCTTTAATCTAAACCTGCTCTCTGCCAGTTTAAAACCAGTGTTAAGTTTTCCTTTACAGAAGCAGAGACATTTGATTTTTGGGGTGGCAATAAACCCATCTGTGAGGCTCAGCCTGTGGGATGCTCAAGGGAAGAGCAGCCAGGACCTGGGAAGCTCCATGGGAAGTTCCTAAATGCTCTGTGGGGTTGGGAGAGGAGCAGAACCTGCCAGGAGGCACAGCCCTAACCCCTGATGTGTGTTATATGTCCAATATCTGCCTGTGCTTCCAGACAAACCCATTCCCTCCTGCTGCAGCTCCAGCTCAGCTCCTGAGCTATTCCAACACATTCCTGCTGTTCCCTGTGCACAAAAAGGGCTGGAAAAGTAGGAAAAGTCACTTTTTGGTGACGTGGAGCCCAAACCTTGTGTGTGCACCAGCAGCAGCACAACCCTGGATCTTTCCCCATTCAAGTCCCAGCTTTTATCCCACCCCTGCCCCAGCACAGGATCCCAGAGCAGGTGCTGGAGTTCTGAGGGGTGTGAGCAGCTCCAGAGGCAGGACCAGGCCTGGCAGCACTGCTGGTGACAGCAGTGTCACTGCAGCGAGCTCAGGGCTGGCCAATCCCTCTGCAAGGCCTGGTGTCTAGACAGGCTGCCAGCCTGAATACCAATGGCCCTCCCGGGGAAAAGAGGGCACCTGGAAATTCCAACCTTTCCCCTGCTATTCCTTTTTCCTGGAGAGTGGAGGGAAGCTGAGCCCTTCCCACCCTCACTAAGGGCTGCTCCTTGCTGCTTTTCATTCCCTTAAACGCTTCCCCCAAAAATTGTCCCTTTTATTTATCCCCAGGAAGCCGAGGCACAGGGAGGGACAGGAGCTCCAAGCCAGAGGGGCTGAGCTGCCTCTCACCTTCATTCCAAGGAATCATGGAATGGTTTGGGATGGAAAAGAGTTTAAATCCCATCCCACCCCCTGCCATAAGGGACACTTTCCACTGTCCCAGGTTGCTCCAAGCCCTGTCCAAGCTGGCCTTGGACACTTCCAGGGATCCAGGGGCAGCCACAGCTTCTCTGGAAAACCCATCCCAGCCACCCCCACCCTCACAGGGAGGAATTTCTTCTCAATCTTTAATCTAAACCTGCTCTTAAAAACCACTTAAAAACCAGTATTAAGTTTTCCTTTACAGAAGCAGAGACATTTGATTTTTGGGGTGGCAACAAACCCATTTGTGAGGCTCAGCCTGTGGGCATTGCAACCCCCCAGAATCTGGGGAAGGGGGAGGTTATTCCAGAGGGAATCAAACCAGGGTCTGGCTCAGAAAAAAACAAGGGAAAAAGGAGAAGGCAGAGGCTGGGAAAGCAAATCTGCAGCTGGGATTGCAAAGACAAAGCTGGGTAAAAACAGGCAGCAGAGACAGCAAAGGCACAGCAGATCCTGGGGGTGCTGTGCCCTCCATGCCAAGGCAGGATTGCTCCCTGTAGAATAGTCCAGAAATGTCAGCGAGGATGGGGCAAGCAGTGAAGATTATTCTGAGGGAATGAGGAAGTGGGAGAGGATTCTGAGCTGGCAGAAAGGAGATGTCATTTGAGAATTTGTGTTTATGGGCACCCCAGTTCCTCCTTCCTGGCACGGCTGGTGAGGGGAACAATTCCTGCAGCTCCATGCAGAGAATTCCCAAATCTCTGCCACCTGAAAGGTGGGAAGGGCACAGCCCAAAGCAGAAGATGCCAGGTGGCCTGGAGAGATGTGGAGACAGAAAAATGTTGGATTTGATGTGGCTGAAGGGAGCAGGAGAGGAGCCAGCCCAGGCCTGGGGGTGGAGCTGCTCTGCCAGGAATTATCCTCCTGAAAATCCAACCTTGCATCCAGCCCGAGGCATTGGAGAGCCACAGGCCAGTGTTGGGATTCCTGACAGGAAAATGTGCAAACTGAGGGGAAAAGTGACTCTTTCCACCTCAGGGTGTGACGTGAGCAGCGAGTTCTCCCAGCTGTGGGAGTCAGGCTCTTCCACAGGAGCATCCAGCAGCAAGATCCTGATCTTTAATTCCTCCCATCCCAAATCTTTTCCTCTTTTCCAGCTCCCAGTCATTCCCTTCCCTCTTTGCCATCTATTCCCAAAGCCTCGGAGACAAGGATCACCCCTCAGTGCTCCCAGTCTGTTCCCAACATGGAATTACCAGCATTCCAATAGAAGTTGGATGCTTTTATTCCTCCCATCCCAAGTCCTTTCCCTCTTTTCCAGCTCCCAGTCATTCCCTTCCCTCTTTGCCATCTATTCCCAGTGCCTTGGACACGAGGATCACCCCTCAGTGCTCCCAGCCTGTTCTCAACATGAAAATTACCAAAATTCCTACAGAAGTGTCTTCACAGGGATGTTTTATTTCCTCCCATCCCATCCAGCTCCCAGTCATTCCCCTTCCCCTTTGCCATCTATTCCCAACGCCTTGGAGAATCACCCCTCAGTGCTTCAAGCCTGTTCTCAACACAGAATCACCAGAATTCCAGTAGAAGTTGGATACTTTAATTCCTCCCATCCCATCCAGCTCCCAGTTACTCCCTTCCCTCTTTGCCATCTATTCCCAGTACCTTGGGGACAACAATCACCCCTCAGTGCTCCCAGCCCATTCTCAACACAGAATCACCAGAATTCCAGTAGAAGTTGGATACTTTAATTCCTCCCATCCCATCCAGCTGCCAGTCATTCCCTTCCCTCTCTGCCATCTATTCCCAGTACCTTGGGGACAACAATCACCCCTCAGTGCTCCCAGCCTGTTCTCAACACAGAATCACCAAAATTCCAATATAAGTTTTTTTTCCCACCCGCTTTCCCGGGGCCTCCTGGGGCTCGATCCCAACCGGTCGCTGCCCTCACCTTGGCACAGGGGGATGGCTTCCCTCCAGTGGAAGTGTCCCTGGGGGTGCTGGGCGCAGGTGCTGGTGCTGTGTCCCACCAGGCGGTAGCCGGCGTCGCAGCCGAAGCGCACGGAGCTGCCGGGGCGCAGCCCGGAGTGGCTCAGGATCATCCCATGTGCCGGTGGCTGTGGCAGGCTGCAGTAGGGAGCTGCCAGGGAGGGAGGAAAAGGGAAACAAAGCACAGGGTGAGCAGCATCGGGGGCATTCCCTTCCCACTCCCAGGAATTACACTGATATTCCCCCAGAAATGTGGAATTGGCGGTGGATAAATACGGGGAAGGAGCGCGGGGCTCTGGTCTGAGCCCCACCCAGCTCCAGGAATATCAGGAGTCGTTGCTGCCAATTAAATATCCCTTAATTCATTTGCTGAGCAAAGTCTGGACAGACTTTTCCAGTGCCTGACCACCCCCTGAGGGTGATGAAACCCCAAAGGTTTCTGGTTTCAAACAGAAACCTTTCCCAGTATCCAGTCCCTGGCATCAATGACTCCACATCAAGCTTCTGATTCTGGAGAGTGGTTGGGAAATGAGCCAAAGCTCCAAGATTTCTCCCTGGAGGAATTTCTCCTGACTGTGATCCCACAATCCTGGTTCTGATTCTTACAGAGTGGTTGAGACACGAGCCAAAGCTCCAAGGTTTCTCCCGGACAGAGAAAAATCCTTTCCCAGCCTCCCCAGCTCAGAACGCAGCCGGCTTTGTGCCACCCCTGCCTTGGCAGCTGCTGTCCCCCCAGCTGGATCTCTGCAGGAATTCCATGGATTCTCCTGGCTGTGGAGCTGCTCCTGCTGCTGGCAGAGGCAGCTGGGACTCACCAGAGTAGCGGATTTTGAAGCCTTTCCTGTTGTAGGCGTGGTCCGAGGACCAGCGCAGGAAGACGCTGCTCCCGCTGCTGGTGACGGTCAGAGGGGCCGAGTAATTCCCACTGAGGGACAGCAGCAGGGGGCTCTGCCCAGAGGGGCCTGGGAGGAAGGAGGGGACAGGGAAAAGGGAGAAGTCACTGTTGATTTTCCTTTCCTTTCCTTTCCTTTCCTTTCCTTTCCTTTCTTTTCCTTTCCCCTTTCCTTTTTTTTCCTTTCCTTTTTTTCCTTTCCCCTTTCCTTTTTTTTCCTTTCCTTTTTTTTCCTTTCCCCTTTCCTTTTTTTTCCTTTCCTTTTTTTTTCCTTTCCCCTTTCTTTTTTTTCCTTTCTCCTTTCCTTTCCTTCCCCTTCCCCTTCCCCTTCCCCTTCCCCTTCCCCTAAACTTCGCTTCCCTAAACTTCTCTAAACTTCCCTTCCCTTCCCCAAACTTCTTTCCCTTAAACTTCCCTTTCCTAAACTTCCCCAAACTTCGTTCCTTAAACTTCCCTTCTCTAAACTTCCCTTCCCCATCCCAGATTTCCAACAGTCACAGCACCCACAGGTGGGGCTCAGTGTCCCTGCAGGAGGGACAGGCACAGGGAGTGTTTCCCTGAGGAAAGGCAGCTCCCAGCTCCCCGTGGGCACCAGGGCTCACTCCTGCTCCTGGGAATCCAGGGAAACCAGGATTTGCTCCAGGCAGGAGCTCAGATCCCCACAGTGACCCCAGGAGCACCAGCACAGCCCCCATGGTCTGAACTGGTCACCCTGAGAATTCCCTCCCCATTCCCAAAAATTCGTGGTCCTGGATAATCTGTTCCCTGTGGCCTTCAGGGATGAGAATTCCCATTTTCCCAACTCATCCCTGGCAGCAATCTCTGCTGCCATCCCTCTCCCAGGAGCTTCCCAACTCCTGCCTCTTGGAAAAACCCTTCAGATCCATCAAAAAAAAAATCAAACTTCAGCTCTTTCCTCATGCAAGGAATCACTGAGGACCTTTCTGGAAGGCCAGCAGGAGGCTCCAGGTGGGAAGCTGGCCCTGGAACGCTCCTTCCCCCTCGATTGCCATGGGATTCTGGAATGCCAGGAACGGTTTGGGATGACCCCACAGGTCAGAGGGGTGAACCTCTTACCATCGAAGATTTCAAACTCATCGAACTGCTTCTCGCTGAGGAAGTACTCGATGGTCAGGGAGATGTTGTAGCCCGGCTCCACCTTCACCACCCAGGAGCACGTCTGGAAGTGGGGGTAACTTCCCAGGAAGCTCTGGCTGAGGATCACCCCGGAGGAATCCGTCAGCAGCTGGTTCATGGGGCAGTGCACTGGCAATGGAAACGAACATTCCTGGTTTTTTCAGAGGAAGGATGCAAGCACAAGGTCTGCCCTGAGGAGGCAGCTCAAGACAGAGCATGACCCCTGCACTCCTTTGATGCCTGGGGCTTGGAGAATCCCAAAATCCCAAAAATCCCAACAATTGTCAAAGAAACCCAAAATCCCCAAAATCCCATAAATTGTCAGTTTAAAAATTCCTTAAAGAAAGGAGCAAAAAGCATCAAAAAGCCAACAAACCATTCCCACTGCCTCTCCCAGAACAAGCAGCACCACAACCAGGGGCACAAACCCCAGGAATTCCTGGAAACTTTGTTAGAACAATGTGGGCTCGATATTTCTGAGCCTGAGAGAATTTCAGCTTGCTAACCATGGCTAGCTCCTTTCCCAAGGGAAAAATTTCAACAGTTTTCTTTTCCCAACACATCTTTCTCCTTTTCCCAACACATTTCTAAGCAGGTTTTTTCTCATCACAATCTTCCCCAGTTGTTGTTTCTATTACTTAACCAACAGAAAGAGGTGTCAGTCCTATTGACCAATAAATACCTTTTTTTTAGCAAAGCATGCTATATAAGAAACAAAAAGATTTATATCTATTTATATAAATAAATAATTAAACATATACTTATATTTATATATATTTTATTATACATATATGAAAATATGTATATATTTATATCTATATTTATTATATTTTATCATATAATATATACTTATTGTATAGTTATATCTATTATATAATTATATCTAATATCTAATTATATAAAATTAGATATTAGATAGAATTATATTAAATATAGTTATATACAATTATATTTAATATATATTATTGTACATTTATATATTTAATATATATTAATATATATTAATATACATTTATATATTATATATTTAATATATATTAATATATATTAATATACATTTATATATTATATATTTAATATATATTAATATATATTAATATTATATATTTATTATACATATATATTTTTATATAAAACCTTCTGATGTTCTCTTTGTCAAAACTGGAGTCAAACTCTCTTTATTTCATGTCCCCCTGTGACAGAACAAGGCTGGGATTGCAGCTCATCCCATGGAATTGTCAGCTGGGACATGAGAACTCCAATTCCTGCTCAGGGTGGGGTCTCACTCCCTGTTCCCAAAATCCTGCACTCCTGGAGATGGGAAAATGAACCCCAAGGATGAAAAATGAGCTGGGAAACCTCCCTGAGCAGGGAAATGTGGGATGTAGGGAAATGTGGGACTTGGGGAAATGTGGAATTTAGGGAAATGGGGGATTTTGGGAAATGGGGGATTTTGGGGAAATGGGGGATTTGGGGAAATGGGGGATTTGGGGCAATGGGGGATTTGAGGAAATGTGGGATTTGGGGAAATGTGGGATTTGGGGAAATGGGGGATTTGGGAAATGGGGGATTTGAGGAAATGTGGGATGTAGAGAAATGTGGGATGTAGAGAAATGGGGGATTTAAGGAAATGTGGGATTTAGGGCAATGTGGGATTTAGGGCAATGTGGGATTTGGGGAAATGTGGGATTTGAAGAAATGTGGGATTTTGGGAAATGGGGGATTTGGGGAAATGGGGGATTTGGGGAAATGGGGGATTTGAGGAAATGGGGGATTTGAGGAAACGGGGGATTTGAGGAAACGGGGGATTTAGTGAAATGGGGGATTTAAGGAAATGTGGGATTTGGGGAAATGTGGGATTTAGGGAAATGTGGGATTTGAGGAAATGGGGGATTTGGGGAAATGTGGGATTTGGGGAAATGGGGGATTTGGGGAAATGTGGGATTTGGGGAAATGTGGGATTTGGGGAAATGTGGGTTTTGGGGAAATGTGGGATGTAGAGAAATGTGGGATGTAGAGAAATGTGAGATTTAGGCAAATGAGGGATTTGAGGAAATGGGGGATTTGGGGAAATGGGGGATTTGGGGAAATGGGGGATGCAGGGAAATGTGGGATTTGGGGAAATGTAGGATTTAGGGAAATGTGGGATTTGGGGAAATGGGGGATTTGGGGAAATGGGGGATTTGGGGAAATGAGGGATTTGGGGAAATGTAGGATTTAGGGAAATGAGGGATTTGAGGAAATGTCGGATTTGGGGAAATGTGGGATTTGGGGAAATGTCGGATTTAAGGAAATGGGGGATGTAGGGAAATGGGGGATTTGAGGAAATGGGGGATTTAGGGAAATGTGGGATTTGAGGAAATGTGGGATGTAGGGAAATGTGGGATTTGGGGAAATGCGGGATTTGGGGCAGTTTTACCTTCACAGGTGGGCGGGGGCCCCTCGAACTGCAGGTGGGTGCCCAGTTTGCAGGTGAGGATTTCGCTCCCGATCAGGGTGAAGCCGGGCAGGCAGCGGTACCTGACAATGTCACCTGGGAAGGGAGGGGGAAATGCACAGAAAAGGGGAAATTTTGGGATAAAATGGGGGAATTAGAGGGATAAAAGGGGGAAATGCACAAAAAGTAGGGGAAATTATGGGATAAAAGGGGGAATAGAGGGATAAAAGGGAGAATTGTAGAGATAAAAGGAGGAATTGCAGAGATAAAATGGGGAATAGAGGGATAAAGGGGGAATAGAAAGATAAAAGGGGGAATTGCAGAGATGAAAGGGGGAAATGCTCAAAAAAAGGGGAAATTTGGGATAAAAGGGGGAATTAGAGGGATAAAAGGGGGAATTGCCGAGATAAAAGGGGGAATTAGAGGGATAAAAGAGGGAATTGCCGAGATAAAAGGGGGAATAGAGGGACAAAAGGGGGAAATGCACAAAAAAAGGGGAAATTATGGGACAAATGGGGGAATGCAGAGATAAAAGGGGGAAAAGAGGGATAAAAATGGGGATTTGCAGAGATAAAAGGGGGAAATGCAGGAATAAAAGGGAAAATTATGAGATAAAAGGTGGAATAGAGGAATGAAAAGGGGAATTGCAGATATAAAAGGGGAAAATGCAGGGATAAAACTCTCCTGGAAGGCCGGATTTGGGGGGCACAAAGGCATTCCCAGGAGCTGGGGATGAGGATGAGGAGGATGAGGAGGATGAGGAGGAGGAGGATGAGGAGGATGAGGAGGACCAGGGCAGGTTTTACCGATGTTGAACTCCTCGTTCTCCGTGATGATCTCGGCGTTGGGGACGATGGTGGGAGGCTGGCAGCGGAAAAGTTGGAAAGCTGGGAAAGCAAGGGGAGAGCAGCACGTGCTGAGGGCAGCCATGATGGGACCAGGGAAATTCCTTCCCTTTCCACAAGGAAAATCCTCCCTCCCCACAAGGAAATTCCTCCCTGTCCACCAGGAAATTCCTCCCACTCTACAAGGAAATTCTTCCCTCTCCACAAGGAAAATCCTTCCTCTCCATGAGGAAAATCCTCCCACTCTACAAGGAAAATCCTCCCTCCTCACAAGGAAATTCCTCCCTGTCCACCAGGAAATTCCTCCCCCTCCACAATGAAATTCCTTCCCCTCTAGAAGGAAATTCCTCCCACTCTACAAGGAAATTCTTTCCCCTCCACAAGGAAAATCCTTCCCTTCCATAAGGAAATTCTTTCCTCTCCACAAGGAAAATCCTCCCTCTCCACGAGGAAATTCCTCCCTCTCCATGAGAAAATTCCTTCTCCTCCACAAGGAAAATTCTTCCCTTCCACAAGTAAAATCCTCTCCCTCTACAAGGAAAATCTTCCCCCTCCACAAGGAAAATCCTCCACAAGGAAATTCCTCCCTCTCCACAAGGAAAATCCTTCCCCTCCACAAGGAAATTCCTCCCCCTCCACCAGGAAAATCCTCCACAAGGAAAATCCTCTCTCTCCACAAGGAAATTCCTCTGCCCCCACGAGGAGATTCTTCCCCCTCCACATGGAAATTTCTCTCACTCCACAAAGAAATTCTTCCCTCTTCACAAGGAAAATCCTCCCCCTCCACAAGGAAACAGAATTGGCAAAATCCAACCAGGCCTTTCCCCACAAATGCTACAGAGGTGAATTTGTAGGAATACAAAAATCCCCAATGTTTTCTTCCACCCCAACAGGAAGAATTTTGGGTATTCCAAATTTTTTTTCAGTGTTTTTCCTTTTTTTTCAGTGTTTTTCCTTTTTTTTCAGTGTTTTCCTTTAGGAATGTCACCAGCAATTTTTGGGATGCTGAGAAAGGGTCTTGGTGCCCTCAGTGGAATTCAGTCACCCACCCAGCAGGGAGAACCTCAGGCTGCTCATAAATGAAAATAAACTTCATAAATTTAATAATTTCATAAATAAAAATAATTATCCAGGGAATTCCAGCCCTCAAAACTCACTGATTTTTATTTTTTTTTTAAGCTTGGAATTAGTGAGTTCTTCCACAAAGAATTCCAGAAATGAGAATGTTTCCTGCTGCAAATCCTGGGAGTTCTCAGAGTGACCTGAGCAAGGACCAAGTCAGTGCTCAAGGAAGGTGAAAAAGGGCAGAATTTGCAAAACTTTGTGGAAAATTTTTGTGGAAAAAGTTGGAAAATTTCCTGCAAAAAACTGGACTCAAAAACTCTGTGGAAAAAAAAAAAACCCCAAACAAACTGGTTTGAAAAATTTTGTGGCAAAAACTGGGCTGGAAAACTTCCTGGAAAAAAACTGGGCTGAAAAACTTCCTGGAAAAAAAAAACTGGCTTGAAAAACTTTGTGGGAAAAATCTGGGCTGAAAAACTTTGGGGGAAAAAACCGGTTTGAAAAACTTGGTGGGAAAAAACTGGGCTGGAAAACTTCCCAGAAAAAAACTGGTTTGAAAAACTTTGTGGGAGAAAAACTGGGCTGAAAAACTTTGGGGGAAAAAACTGGTTTGAAAAACTTGGTGGGAAAATCTGGGCTAGAAAACTTCCTGGAAAAAAAAGATTTGAAAAACTTTGTGGAAAAAAACTAGGTTGGAAAAATTCCTGGATAAAACCTGGTTGGAAAAACTTTGTAGGGAAAAACTAGGCTGAAAAACTTCCTGGAAGAAATGGGGCTGAAAAACTTGCCAGAAAAAAACTGGTTTGAAAAACTTTGTGGGGAAAAAACTGGTTTGAAAAACTTGGTGGGAAAAAACTGGGCTGAAAAACTTCCTGGAAAAAATTGGTTTGAAAAACTTTGTGGTGGAAAAAACTGGGCTGAAAAACTTGGTGGGGAAAAACCTGGTTTGAAAAACTTTTTGGAAAAATCTGGGCTGGAAAACTTCCTGGAAAAAAACTGGTTTGAAAAACTTCCTGGAAGAAACTGGGCTGGAAAACTTCCTGGAAGAAACTTGGTCAGAAAACTTTCTGGAAAAAAACTGGGCTGAAAAACTTCCCAAAAAAAACTGGGTTTGAAAAACATTGTGGAAAAAAACTGGGCTGAAAAACTTTGGGGGAAAAACTGTTTTGAAAAACTTGGTGGGAAAAAACTGGGCTGAAAAACTTTGGGGGAAAAAACTGGTTTGAAAAACTTGGTGGGAAAAAACTGGGCTGGAAAACTTCCCAGGAAAAAACTGGTTTGAAAAACTTTGTGGGAAAATCTGGGCTAGAAAACTTCCTGGAAAAAAAAAACTGGCTTGAAAAACTTTGTGGGAAAAAAACTGGGCTGAAAAACTTTGGGGGAAAAAACTGGTTTGAAAAACTTGGTGGGAAAAAACTGGGCTGAAAAACTTCCTGGAAGAAATTGGTTTGAAAAACTTTGTGGGGAAAACTGGGCTGAAAAACTTTGTGGGGAAAAAACTGGGCTGAAAACTTCCTGGGAAAAAACTGGTTTGAAAAACTTTGTGGGAAAATCTGGGCTAGAAAACTTCCTGGAAAAAAAAACTGGGCTGGAAAACTTCCTGGAAAAAAAAAACTGGCTTGAAAATCTTTGTGGGAAAAACTGGGCTGAAAAATTTCCTGGGAGAAAAACTGGGCTGAAAAACTTCCTGGAAAAAATTGGTTTGAAAAACTTTATGGTGGAAAAAACTGGGCTGAAAAACTTGGTGGGGAAAAACCTGGTTTGAAAAACTTTTTGGAAAAATCTGGGCTGGAAAACTTCCTGGAAAAAAACTGGTTTGAAAAACTTCCTGGAAGAAACTAGGCTGGAAAACTTCCTGGAAGAAACTTGGTCAGAAAACTTTCTGGAAAAAAACTGGGCTGAAAAACTTCCCAGAAAAAACTTGGTTTGAAAAACATTGTGGGAAAAAAACTGGGCTGAAAAACTTCCTGGGAGGAAAACTGGGCTGAAAAACTTCCTGGAAAAAATTGGTTTGAAAAACTTTGTGGGAGAAAAACTGGGCTGAAAAACTTCCTGGAAAAAATTGGTTTGAAAAACTTCCTGGAAGAAACTGGGCTGGAAAACTTCCTGGAAGAAACTTGGTCAGAAAACTTTCTGGGAAAAAACTGGGCTGAAAAACTTCCCAGAAAAAACTTAGTTTGAAAAACATTGTGGAAAAAAACCCGAGCCCAAAAACATCCTGGGAAAACCTGGCCTGAAAAACCTCATTGATAAAACCAGGCTGAAAACTCGGGCTGAAGGGATAATTTTGTTTTTCTGCACTTCCCCAGAGCTGTTCCCAACGTTTCCCCCACGCCGGCAGCACGGACCGTGGAAGGCGATGGCGAAGATGCCGCCGTTGGCGCCGTCGCTGTGGAATCTCAGCAGCACCTGGTTGGAGGAGCTCTGCGCTGATTTCTTGGCTGAGTTGCCCGTGAACACCCCCAGCTGTGGGGCTGTTTGCTGGGGCCCATCCCTGCGGGCAGAACACACGGAAAAATGGATTTTTCCAAGGGTTTAACCTGACCTCCTCCTGCCCTGCACCCTCCCTTCCTCCTCCCTTCCCACAGCTCAGATCCCTGCTCTGGTTTAACCTCTCCTGGCTCCCAGTGCTCAGTCAGAAACACAGATTCCAGTTTTAAACTCGGAAATTGAGGAATTAGGATCTGTTTCCCTAAGGAATTTCCCTCCCTGTGTGCCCAGCAGACACGAGGATATTCTGAAGGTCAGACATTGAATAACACAAACTCAAAATTTGGTCACCAACTCTTTAATCAGAGCTCCCCTGGCTGCCTGAAGCTGATAATCACCATTATTGTGCACAAATAATATTGTTATTAAATATTTATTCATATTATATTTATACATTATTATATATTATATATATTGTCTATATTTATTATATATGCTATATATATCTCTATTATATATGTGATATATATTTTATATTATTATTATACTAATTATACTAATTAAATTAACTATATTAAATTAAATTAACTATAAGTATAATAATTATTATAACAATAATAATAATTTGTAATATTATACAATAATATTATAATATATAATATACAATATAAATTATGTATTGGATATTACATATTATAATTATTATTTAATAAATTATTATATATGTTATATATAATATATAATATATAATTATATATTATATATAACATATATAATTATATATTATATATAATACATAGTTATATATATGATTATATATTATTATAATTATATTATTTTTTTATAATAATTATTCTTTTCACATTAAAAGAAAGCTCAAAAAAATTACAACTTCCCTTCTCCAAAACACCAGGAAGCTCCCAGCCTGTAAAAGGGGATCTCAGGGATCCCACTCCCAGTTGCTGCTCTTTAAAACCCAGGATTTATTTCCCAAAATGAATCCTTGGGGCGATTCCTGCCCCCCTGCACCCACCAGACGGTGATGAAGTCGTTGTAGGGCTCTGTCTGCAGCAGGGTGAAGTTCAGGTGGATCCCGTAGCCCACGGGCGCTGTCAGGAGCCAGGTGCAGTCCTGGGAGTTCGGGTACTGGTTGGGGAAGCCAGGGGAGTACACGGTGCCATTGTGGGCAGTGACATTGCCCCCACAGGGCACTGCAGGGGAGCAGAGAGAAACACAAACCCCGTGAGGAAATACCCCTGAAACAGCCTTGGATCCCCTTTTTATTCCTTTTGTTTGTTTGTTTTATACAAAGGATGAAAGCTGGATGTTGTTGAGGGGATAAAGCAGCAAGGAATTATCACCCCAAGGACCCTGGGCTGGGTGAGCTCAGGAGAGCCCAGGTGAACCCAGGAGAGCTAAGGTGTGCCCAGGAAAGTGCAGGAGATCCCAGGTGAGCCCAGGTGTGCCCAGGTGTGCCCAGGATGTGCCCAGGATGTGCCCAGGTGAACCCAGGAGAGCTCAGATAAGCCCAGGTGAGCCCAGGCCATACCCAGGAGAGCCCAGGGGAGTCCAGACCATGCCCAGGTCATCCCAGATAAGCCCAGGTGAGCCCAGGAGAGCCCAGGCCATGCCCAAGTGTGCCCAGGGGAGCCTAGATAAGCCCAGGTGATCCCAGGTGTGCCCAGGTGAGCCCAGGTGTGCCCAGGTGTGCCCAGGTGAGCCCAGGCCGTACCTTCACACCTGGGCAGGGGGTGGTCCCAGTTCCTGTTGGTGCCGTGCTGGCAGGTGAGCACGGGGTGGCCGATGAGCTGGTAGCCAGGCAGGCACTCGAAGGAGATGGACTGGCCCACGTTGTAGCCGGCCCCTCTGACCACGCCGTTGGCAAAGGGCTCCGGGTCGGGGCACTCCTGCAGCTCGTAGGCTGGGAAACACAAGGAGGGAGGGGTTTGGTTTTCCAGGGAAATAAACAGAGGGCAAAGAACCTCGTTCAGGGCTGTGGGCTCGGTATTTCTGAGCCTGAGAGAATTTCAGCTGGCTAACCACTGCTAGCTCCCTTCCCAAGGGAAAACTTTCAACAGTTTCTCTTCCCAAAACATCTTTCTGCTTTTCTCAAAACATTTTTAAGCAAACAGTGCCTTTTTCCCGTAACTCTCCCAGGTTTTTGTTTCCTATTTCTGCTACTTAACCAATGGAGAGAGGTGTCAATCCTATGGACCAACAGGATTCCCTTTGTAGTGCAGCGTGCTATAAAAGAAAGTGAATAAACTGTAATAAAGTGTAAATAAAGCCTTGATTTCTTTCTCTTCTGCCTCTGGAGAATTATTGGAGTCAATTTATTTCATGTCTCACAGTGACACGGGGTGGTCACTGTCACCCTGTTTTTCAGAAGTTCTTCTAAGCCTTCTGACGTTCACATTTTTGCATTGGAGTTCTCACACACTTTCATGTCAATAATCATTGTTTTGTGTTCCTTTCTGGAGGAGGAGAGAATTGATGGACTGTTGGTTTGACCAGTGTGGTTGAGAGGGGATGATTTCACCCTCCAATCCACTGTCACTGCTGAAATTCTATAAATTCAGAATCTGTAAATAAACTCTCGTTCATTTCATGTCCTATCACGACAGGTCACGCCTTTCGGAGGCCGGTGAATAAACATTGCACATTTTAATTTAATTAATTAGAGGGGCTGTGATCATAGTGATTTTTAACGACTCAGTCCCTCCTCACCTTGGTACTCCAGTTTGAAGCCAGGTTTGTTCTGGGAGTGGTCGCTGTGGAAGTAGAGGGTGGTCTCGTGGGAGGTGGAGAGCAGCGAGCCGGGCAGCTCGGCGCCGCTGAAGCGCCCGATGACGCTGCTGGTGTCGTAGGGCCCGTTCCGGATCTCCACAAAGTCGTGGTTGGGCTCCGTGGAGAAGTTCAGGAACTGGATGTGGGCACCTGGAGAGGGGGAAGGAAGGAGGGGTTTGGGTCTGAAACTGCAGCTGAGCTTTTGCAGCAACACCAACCGCAACCCCAGCATCAACAGCAGCACCAACAGCAGCTCTAATATCAGCTCCAACAGCAGCTCCAAACCCAGCTTCAAACCCAGCTCCAACATCAGCTCCAACATCAGCACCAACATCAGCTCTAACATCAGCTCTAACATCAGCTCCAACAGCAGCTCCAAACCCAGCTTCAAACCCAGCTTCAAACCCAGCTCCAACATCAGCACCAACAGCAGCACCAACAGCAGCACCAACATCAGCTCTAACATCAGCTCCAACAGCAGCACCAACAGCAGCTCCAACCCAGCACCAGCATCAGCTTCAACATCAGCTCTAACATCAACACCAAGCCAGCATCAACCCAGCTCTAACCCCAGCTCCACTCCCAGCACCAACATCAGCTCTAACATCAGCACCAACCCCAGCACCATCAGCTCCAACTCCAGCACCGACATCAGCTCCAGTATCAGCTCCAACCCCAACAGTAGCTCCAATCCTAGCTCCACTCCCACCACCAACATCAGCTCCAATATCAGCTCCAACCCCAGCTCCAACCCCAGCTCCAAAAGCAGCACCAACTCCAACAACAACCCCACCTCCAACCCAGCTCCAACTCTGCTCCAACCCCACCTCCAACATCAACTCCAACCCAGCTCCATCCCCAACTCCAACCCCAGCACTGCCCTCCTACAGTGCCCAGGCCAGCCTGGGCCCTCAGCAGGACTGTAATTGCCCTGGGGATACAGAGTGCCTTCAAAGTGACCCAGAGGAGCTTTGGGGTGGAGATCAGGAAGGAATTCCTCCCTGTGAGGGTGGGGAGGTCCTGGCTGAGGTGTCCCAGACCAGGCTGGATGGGGCTTGGAACACCCTGGGATGGTTTCCTCTGGCAGCAGGTGGAACGAGATGATTTTTGTGGTTCTTCCCAACCCAAATCAGTCAGGGATTCTCTGATTTTTTCACCCCCTCTTCTGACAGCACCAACCCAAACCCAGCTCTCTCACCAAAGCCCACTGGCAGCAGGATCCTCCAGGTGCAGTCCAGGTTGCTGGGATAATTTCCCGGGAAGCCTGGGCTCAGGAGCACTCCTTCCATCTCTTCTGCTGTTCCTCCACACTGGGCTGGGAAAACAGCAGGGTTCATGGTCAGGATGCAGTGCCAGGATCCCTCCAGGATCCCTGAGGGGTCTGGCTGCAGGAGGGCCACGGGAAATCAAAGAATTCAAGACTCAGCTGAGGAAAAGGAACCAGTACCAAGTTTCCATGGCCACATCAGGACTGGATGTGCCTTTCTCCTGCCCTTTGGAGATGAACACTGAGCCCAGGGATGCAGTTTGGGCCATCACAGAGGGACAGCCAGGTCTGAGCAGTGACAGAGGGGATGGACACCTGCTCTGCCCACAGACACTGCACCAAATCAGGCACCAGCACTTGCTTGAATCCTTAACCAGCTCCCAAAATGACTGTGAAGAACCTGAGTGATTCTATTTTGACTCCAATACTTCATTTTCCTGCCCCACCTGCCAACCCCTGGGCAGTCAGTCACTGATAAACCCAGCACTGAGTGTTTGCTCACTGCCTGCAGCCACCACAACCCAAAAATGTTTGTAAAAGGCATCACACGAAATTTCAACACTGGCAGCACCTTCTCCTGCTTATCTGGATGACCTCCACCTGGTCCCAGCAGCACCAGCCAGCCAAATCCAGCCAGGTGTTCTCCTAACCCGCAGTGACAGCCAGGCACAGGCTCCTTGTCCAATATCTCATTACCCTGGACTTGCTCCTAACGAGGTTTCTCCCAGAAGATTTCTCTTCCTTTTTCCTCCTAATGGCTCTTTAATAGAACTGCCTCTGAATTATTTAGAAGCCCAGCAGCTGGAGGAAGTAGACCAGGAGAAAAATCAGCACAGTTGCAAATTGTGCTTGGGGCAGGAGCTCTGGTGGACACAGGACAGAGCCCCAGGAGTGTCACACCCACAGAGGGGTGACAGTCACTCCTGCCTCCAGATGTGTTTGCAGCTGCCTGACCTCTCCCAGGGATGTGAAAACACAGGCACAGCCCAAGCAGCCCAAATCCTGCTGGATTGGGAGGCTGGTGCTGATTCAATGAACCAAACTTGTGTCTTTTGCCAACTTTTGGGATCCTCCTCCATGCTGGGATCTCCCAGCTGAGCCCAAGGGCTTCTGCTTCCATTCAGAGCAGCTCCCACGGGTCCTTTAGCTCAGTCATTCTGGAAATGTCTCTCTATTTATTCTTGGCCCACAGATCATCAGATAAAAGAACTGTTGGCTCTTGTAATTACTTTAAAGCCAAATGATGTAAGCTGGAACAGCAGGAACCCGAAATAACTGTTAACTAAAGCTATTAAATGCATAAATGTCTCTCTCAGAGCTGCAAAATGTGCAATATGAATATTAAACATCTACATTCGCTAAAAGCAAATGACTGAAAATAATTAAAAAAAAAAAAAAAAGAAAACCTCCTGCAAGTTCCCTTCACCTCTGGGCCTGTTCTCACAGGGAAAATGGAATGTCCAGTCCTTTCCAGGCCTGAACACATGACCAGATCTGAGGGTAAAGAGCCACCTGGAGAAGTGACCTGTGGTCACCTGCTGGACACCAGAGTGGGCACAGCACATTGGGGTGCTGGGAAATTCCAGACCCCAGTTAAAGCAGCAGCTTTGGTGCTATCAGACACATTCCATAAAAACAAACCACACTTCAGAATGAGGGAAAAAAAAAATCCTCAACCCATAACACCAACCCGCTTCCAGCACGAGGAAATTTTAGGTTTTCCCTTTTTGAATGGTTTTGTGTTGAGGGGGATAATTCTGTGTGCCCCATTCTGTGCTGCAGTCACATCTCCACCACCCAAACCAAAGCACTCCAGGCAGCCCACGGGGAATTCTCGGGCAAAATTTCCCTGGCAACAAACAAATGAAGATTTTTTTTCCTCTCACACTTGCAGAACCAACCTGAATTCCTCTAAATCAGCTTTTTATCCATGTTTATTTATTTTTTTTGTTAGGGAAGTGTTATAAATACCAGCCAGGTAGAAAGAAGTGGAGTCCTACCGATGCAGAGGGGTGGAGGGTAATTCCAGCGGCGCACCGTGCCCGGCATGCAGGAGATGTGGGAGTGACCCTGCAGGGATGGAAAACACGACAGCACGTTTGTGGGGTGGATGGAAAACAAGGAGGGGGAGCCTGTCCCTGTCCCTGTCCTGGCAGGAAAGAATTCCCTGCAGGATGGATCTGATCTGACCCCAAGGGAGGATCCCAGGTCCCTGTCTCACCTGGGGTGCCAGAAAAAGTGATGCCTTAAAGAATTTAGGAATAAAACAATTCACCTTGGAGACATTATTAGTGCAGGAGGTAATCTAAAGGCTGCTCTTTCTTGGAGGATTCCATGGGAAGATACAGGAACATTTCCATAAAATGCCCACCCCTGCAAGGGGGGGTGAATACAGTTCTACAAATTCAGCAAATTAGCATTATTGACAAAAATCACCAATTAGAGACATAAAAAGTGAGGGAATTCAGCCATCTCTGAAACCTCCCCCTCAGACAGGGACTAAACTTTGTTGATGGAAATGTGTGTCTAAGAGCTGGTTTCAACCTTGGCTCTGGAATATATTTTGTTCTTTCCAGAGCTTGGAGCTCTGGAATGTGTTTTGTCTTTCTGCCTCAGGAAAAGGCAGGGAAAAGTACTGGGACTGGCCATGAATACAATAACAGAGGTACAAATAGATGTGTAAAGAATTTAGAGAATAGAGAAAAGCAGGAATCCTTCTGGTGATGCCTACAGAGGCCACCTGGAACAGAGGATTAAGAGGATTAACTCTGGACAGAGTTAAAGGAACAAAGTGGGTATTTATTAAAAGGTCTTCAAGGATAAATCTTGAGCAGTGCAAGAGCCTGGCCAGGGCTACACCCAAGATGGACCCAAAATGGACCCAAGTCAAGTTTTCCCACTTTTATAAGTTTTGGTCCATTTCCATATTGGGGTTAATTGTCCAATTACAGCTTCAGGTGATGCAGTCCCATCCTCCCAGATTGCTCCCCTCAATTCCGTGTTTTTTACACTTTCTAAGGCCTGAAGCTGCAGTGGTTCCCTTGGGCTGGAGAAGGATTGTTCTGACCAAAGTGTGAGGAGAACTTGCTACTCCATATGAAGTTCAGAGTTATCTACCAGTGCAGTGCAGGATGTGGGAGATTGGAGAGCCAGAGCTCCAGATTGCTCCCCTCAGTTCGCTGTTTTTTCCACTTTTTGGGCCTGAAGCTGCAGTGATGCCCTTGGGCTGGATAAGAATTGTTTTGTTTAACTGGATTGTGTTGTTTAACCAAACTGTGAGGAGAACTCGCTATCACTCTATCTGAAGTTCAGAGTTATATACAAATGTAGAGCAGAATCCATAAGATTTGAGAGCCAGAGCTCCAGGTTGCTCCCCTCAATTCCCTGTTTTTTCCACTTTTTGGGCCTGAAGCTGCAGTGGTGCCCTTGGGTTGGAAAGGATTGTTCTGACTAAACTGTGAGAACTTGCTACCACCCTATATGAAGTTCAGAGTTCTCTACCAATGCAGTGCAGAATGTGAGAGATTTGACAGCCAGAGCTCCAGGTTGCTCCCCTCAATTCGCCGTTTGCACTTTCTGGGCCTGAAGCTGCAATGGTGCCCTTAGGCTGCAAAAGGATTGTTTTGTTTAACTGGATTGTGTTGTTTAACTAAACTGTGAGGAGAACTTGCTATCACTCTATCTGAAGTTCAGAGTTATATACCAATGCAGTGCAGAATCCATAAGATTTGAGAGCCAGAGCTCCAGGTTGCTCCCCTCAATTCCCTGTTTACACTTTTTGGGCCTGAAGCTGCAATGGTGCCCTTAGGCTGGAAAAAGGTTGTTCTGACCAAACTGTGAGGAGAACGTGCTCCCACTCTATATAAAATTCAGAGTGGTGTACCAATGCAATGCAGAATGTAGAAGATTTGAGAGCCAGAGCTCCAGGTTGCTCCCCTCAATTCCCTGTTTTTTCCACTTTTTGGGCCTGAAGCTGCAGTGGTGCCCTTGGGTTGGAAAGGATTGTTCTGACCTAACTGTGAGGAGAACTTGCTACCACCCTATATGAAGTTCAGAGTTCTCTACCAATGCAGTGCAGAATCTATAAGATTTGACAGCCAGAGCTCCAGGTTGCTCCCCTCAATTCGCTGTTTGCACTTTCTGGGCCTGAAGCTGCAATGGTGCCCTTAGGCTGCAAAAGGATTGTTTTGTTTAACTGGATTGTGTTGTTTAACTAAACTGTGAGGAGAACTTGCTATCACTCTATCTGAAGTTCAGAGTTATATACAAATGTAGAGCAGAATGTGGAAGATGTGAGAGCCAGAGCTCCAGATTGCTCCCCTCAATTCCCTGTTTACACTTTCTGGGCCTGAAGCTGCAGTGGTGCCCTTAGGCTGGAAAAGGATTGTTCTGACCAAACTGTGAGGACAATGTGCTCCCATTCTATACCAAGTTCAGAGTTCTGTACCAATGCAGTGCAGAATGTGGAAGATGTGAGAACCAGAGCTCCAGATTGCTCTTCTCAAATCCCTGTTTGCACTTTCTGGGCCTGAAGCTGCAGTGGTTCCCTTGGGCTGGAAAAGGATTGTTCTGACCAAAGTGAGGAGAACTTGCTAACATTCTCCATGAAGTTCAGAGTTGTGTACCAGTGCAGTGCAGGATGTGTCAGATGAGAGAGCAGAGCCCCCTGGCAGTGGTACCTGCAGGGCGTAGCCCGGCTCGCACTGGAAGGACACCACGTCGTTCACCAGGTAGCGCTCGCCGATCTTCAGCCCGTTCCCAGGGACCGGCGGCTCCGGGCAGCTGGAGAGCCCCACGGCTGTGGAGGGAAGGGAGGGAGAGCTCAGGGGGTGGGCACGGGGCTGTGCTGAGGGCTGGAGGGGTGGAAATGTACTTTGCAGGCTCTGGGTGGGTAGATTCCGTTTCCTTTGGGTTCTCCAAGGACAGCCCACTTCCATTCCCACCACATTTACACTGGGAATGTCCTGCTGCAAACCAAATTAACAGCCTGCAACATCTCATATGGAGTGATGGGGTCTCCTTCTCACATCTCCCTTTCCTTTCCTTTCCTTTCCTTTCCTTTCCTTTCCTTTTTTTCCTTTCTTTTTCCTTTCCTTTCCTTTCCTTCCTTTCCTTTCCTTTCCTTTCCTTTCCTTTCCTTTCCTTTCCTTTCCTTTCCTTTCCTTTCCTTTCCTTTCCTTTCCTTTCCTTCCCTTCCCTTCCCTTCCCTTCCCTTCCCTTCCCTTCCCTTCCCTTCCCTTCCCTTCCCTAAACTTTCCTAAACTTCCCTAAACTTCCCCCTTTCCCTTCCCTACATCTCCCTGTCTCCTTCCCACATTTCCCCTCTTCTTTCCAAATCTCTCCTCTCCTCTCCTCTCCTCTCCTCTCCTCTCCTCTCCTCTCCTCTCCTCTCCTCTCCTCTCCTCTCCTCTCCTCTCCTCTCCTCTCCTCTCCCTCCTCTCCTCTCCTCTCCTCTCCTCTCCTCTCCTCTCCTCTCCTCTCCTCTCCTCTCCTCTCCTCTCCTCTCTCCTCTCTCCTTCCCCCATCTCCCTTTCCTTCCCACATCTCCCTCTCCTTCCCACCTCTCCTACACCCATCTCCCCTCTCTCCTCCCCGAATCTCTCCTCTCCATTCATCTCCCCTCTGTCCTTCCCAAATCTCCCTCTTCCCTCTGCACACCCCAGAGAGACAAGAGGAATCCTGCAGGCACCTCTATCCCTGATAACCTCCAGCATCCCTGCAAGGGCTCTCGCTCTGCTCCAACCCCACAGAGCCCCAGGCAGGGGGGAAAACAAAAGAGAAAAGGAGCCAGGAGAGGCTGAGGCTCCTCCTGAAGCCCAGTCACGCTTCCCAGCGTGTTCCCTCCCGCTCTGGATGTGCTGCTTGACCTTCAGAGAGGCAGGAGGGAAAAGGGCTTTAAATAACTTCCCCTTCACATCAGTGCCTTTCGCTCAGTCCCAAATTGTTCCTGGCTCTGGAGCACGCAGAGGTAAGAGCTCAGCCTGAGTAACCCAGTGAGGGAGAAAGCAGAGTTTTCCTCCTCTGTTCTAGTTTGTCTTTCCCAACTTCCTCCCAGAAGGAACACAGGAAAAAAAAAAAACCAAAAAAAACCTGCTCAGGGCTGGGAGATTCCAATTGTACAAACAGAGCAGAAATCACATTATTTCCAGCTGCCCTGAAAATCAACACCTATTAATTTCCTCAGCCAACGGAACAGACAGGGCTGATAATCCCCAGGCTCATGAAAAAACCTGGCCGTGATTTTTGCAGGGAGGTGCTCAAAGGATTTATTGATTGGAATGGAGGTGGAGAAGAAACAGAGTCACAGCAAGAGGATTCCTGCATCTCCCAGAGCACAGGCTGGGCACATTTTTTCCCTCTCAGTCCTGTGGTGGCTGTAACCCTGCTGGATTCAATAATGGACAAGGTTTCAGTGTGTAAAGGCAGCAAATCCTGGAAGGTTTAGTGCTGGCTGGCTCTAAGCACAGTCCCAGCAGTGCCACTGCAGAGAATCTCACATTGCTTTGGGTGGGAAGGGTCCTTAAATCACCAGTTTCTCCCTCCCACCATCCCAGGCTGCTCCAAGCTGGCCTTGCACACTTCCAAGGCTGTGGCAGCTCCTCGGGCACCATTCCTGTGGCCACTTTACAGAATGAACTGCACAGTCCAAAAATCCATTTGCAGCCTTGGAAGAAACCCAAAGCAGCAGGAGGTGGCTGGGCTCCAGAGGCCAGAGCCGTGCTCAGAACCAGTGATCAGCCCCAGAGGCCAGCAGGAACCATCCTGCAGTGCCCTGAGGAGGATTGGGGACACAGACAGAGCTGTCCCCACGTGTCCCAGCAGCTCAGCACTCCCTGCTCTGCCCTGGGACACGGCCAGGCCAGCCTGGGATGAGCTGCAGGAGCTCCCAGCCCTGCCCCACAGGGATCCTCACACTGAGGGTGCTGGAAGCTGCTCTTGGATGTGCTGGCAGAGCTGGCAGTGCCCTCCTGCACCCCACTGACACTTTCATCACCAAATGTGTGAATAAAAGGGATGGGCAGGAATTCACAGCAGGTTACAGCTCTCACTGATGCTGGCCAAGATAGACTGTCCCTGTTCTGAGGCTGGGAAGTGGCTGAGAGACCCAGGATTCCACTCCATGATAGGAGGGGAAAGAGGAAAGCTTTCTTTTGAAGCAGTCAACTCCGCTAAGCAGAAATTTCAGCATTAAAATGTGTTTCTTAGGCTCCCAGGCCATATATTTGTGTTAGGTTTTGGTTTGGTGGTGTGGTGTCCCTGCTGGGCTCCAATTCCAACCTCACACAGCACCAGAGCTGAGAAAACCATGGAATATCCTGAGCTGGGACCTGCAGGGATCATCCAGCCAACTGCTGGCTCTGTAGGGTAACCCTGAAATGTTTAGGTTGGGTTTAGGGAAAGGTTCTTCCCCCAGAGGGTGCTGGGGCACTGCCCAGGGAATGGGAACATTCCCAAGGAGGCTGTGCTCCAAAAATCGGAGAGACCCCAGGGGAAATGCCCCATGGCCTCTCCCTTTATTCCAATAAATAAAAAGACTCCTCTGTCTGCTTTTTGGACATAAACCTCTGGTGTTTGTGGGTTAATTTTCCTAACACTGATGACGCTGATAGCTCTGATACCATCGAGTTCAGCCCTCAGCCTTCGAGGCGAGGCTGCCCAGGGTGGTGGTGCAGCCCCATCCCTGCAGTTTTTCCAAGGTCAGGCTCCATTAAAATGTGCAAATCGAGTTTGATCTCCCTGCTCTCCTCAGCAGATCCCACGGGATGACCTCTGAGGGCCCTTCCAGCCAGGATTTTTGGGATGAGGATGTGTCCAGGCCTCCCTGCTGTTCCCAAGAGCTGCAAGTCTCTGCCAGCCCAGATCCCAGCTCTGTACCCACGGATTTTTTATCAGACAGATAAAAAGTGCCACCAAGAGCACAACGAGGGTCACCCCACTCCTCTGCTCCATCTTTCCACAATTTATCCCTCCCTCCTGGAGAGCAGGGAGCCACAGCAGCTCCTTCTCCCTCTCCTCCAAGGCACAGCCCTGCCGGGGCACCTCCCATCTCCGGGGGGCGCCGGGATCAAGGCTGGAACTGCTCTTACTTTTGTACTCCAGGTGAAATCCGGCCGCGGAGACGCTGATGTCGGAATAGAAATGCAGATAGAGCTGGTTTGAAGTGCTGTTGAGCAGCGCGGGCACCGTGGTTCCTGGCAAAACAAGAGGTGCACAAAGCCAGTGCAGACAGAGCATCTCTCCCTCCTCCTCCTCCTCCGCCGCGTCCTCGGGAGATTTGCGGCAGGAGAGGCTGAGAACAGAAAGTCCTTTTAACTTAACGAGCTCCTCTTGGGTTTGATCAGGTCCTAATGAGGCCAATTGAGAAATATCCTCAGTATTCCAGCGCCTGCTCCTGGGTTTTTTCAGCCTGGGCAGCTTCGCCACCGTTAAAAAGCATCGAGGGATGGGGAACAGCGTGAGAGGAGCAGAGATCCGGGAAAATTCCAGATTCCTTCACTCCCTGGAAGCTGCTGGACAAGGAATTTCCATCCCAGACCCTCAAGCTCAGAGCACTTGGGGCACATTTGGTAAATAAATGAGATTTTGGGCCGTGGTTCTGCCAGTGGTGCTGCATTTGAAAGCTTCTCAAAGCTCCTGGAGCCCGGCTCCTCCCTGCTCTGCTAAAAGCCACAATTCCCACGATTTCCAAGGAAAAATATTTGTTTTGTAGCCCTTCTCCCATTCTGGGGCACATCAGATGGGTCAGGTCACCCTGGCGGGTGTGGTGGCCTCACATCCCAGCAAAACAGAGGGAATTCCCATTTCCAGGAATAAAACCCCACAGCTTTTGGGGTTAAAGCTCCTTCTCAACCTTACCCACAGGCAGATGGGGTGGAAATTCCCAATCCAACAGAGCACACAGTTCCCTTTAAAGCTATTCCTACTTTTTGATGCAGTTAAGTGTAATTTTGTGTTATAAATGCACAGTATATAGTTGTTTTTTCACAAATATTAAAATGAATACTGTATGTAAAACATGGGAAGATTGTACTGTATTTTATTTTATTAATAGAAGTTAGAAATGTGATGAATGGATACTTTTTATAATTGTAACTTAGTGTTAGAAGACTGGGGTCTTTTGTTTTCCTGCATGAAGATTGCTGACCAAAAAGCTAAAAAAAAAAGGGAATTATTGAACTTTGTTATCAAGGATCTTGTCCAAATGAAAATGACCAAAACCCCAGGAGAAGAATTTATCTGACCTGGGCTATCAGACAGAATGGAGCCACCCAAGGATGGGTCTGCCAGATAAAATGGTTGGGGGGGAGTTGGGACTAAACAAAAGAATTCATACTCAAAAAGAAAGTTTTAAATATGCAATTTTAAATATGCAACAGGCTGATACTTTTAAGGAACAAACTCTTTGTTAACAGTGTGCTGGTTGGCTCAGTGCCAGGCACTCTTGGCTGAGAAAACTGAATTTTGATTTTGTCTCTCCAAATTGTCTATTTGCTTTTTATTCTTTTATTAAACTTCTAAATTTGTCTAAGAAGGTGAACCTCGTTTTTCACAAAAGCTACTCCTAGTTTTTGATGCAGTTAAGTGTAATTTTGTGAGGTGAATAAAACGAGGCAGGAACTGATGGGCTCCAGTGCCACGTACCAGAGAAGCTGCCCAGCATGGTGGCTGTGTTGTCCCCTCCATCAAACACTTCCAGGGAATCCCAGTTCTGCTCCGTGACAAAACTGATCACCTGGATCTGCACAGAGAAACAAGATGAAGGAAAAAAAAAAATTAACAGCATGATTCCTGAAATAATGGTAATAAATCAAATTAATAGCAATTAAAGGGTCACTGGTTGAGTTTACACACTCCAGGGGTTCAGCACGTGCAAAACTTGGAGATTTCTGCCTTTCCCACTGGGATTTTCCAGCTATTTTCCCCCAAACAGGAATTGCTGTTTTCTGCTGCTGCTCCAGAGCTCCTGGAAGTGCCCAGCTCATTTCAGCTGCTGAGAATCCCAGCCTGTTTTACCCCCTGTTTGGAGAAATCCCAAAAGACTTTGAGCCCTTTCAAATGATGCAACCAGCAGCAACCCGGAGTTAAAATAAACCCCAAAACCCCTCACATTAAACAACAGGATTTTCAAAATCCAGTCGAGTTCCTGCCTTGTCCCTCAGCTTTTAGTGGAATCACCCAGGCTGCATTTTCAGATTTCACCTTTCCCTGCCATGCCCCATAAGGTTTGGAAAGTTGCTTGACTCCATTAGTTGGAACATCAACACAAATCCCAGGATGAGAAAACATCCAGAGAGCTGAGAAATCTGCATTTATACCAAAAAACAGAGCTGAGAAATCTGCATTTACACTGAAAAACAGAGCTGAGAAATCTGCATTTATACCAAAAAACAGAGCTGAGAAATCTGCATTTACACTGAAAAACAGAGCTGAGAAATCTGCATTTACACTGAAAAACAGAGCTGAGAAATCTGCATTTATACTGAAAAGCAGAGCTGAGAAATCTGCATTTACACCAAAAAGCAGAGCTGAGAAATCTGCATTTACACTGAAAAGTAGAGCTGAGAAATCTGCATTTATACTGAAAAGCAGAGCTGAGAAATCTGCATTTACACTGAAAAACAGAGCTGAGAAATCTGCATTTATACCAAAAAGCAGAGCTGAGAAATCTGCATTTATACTGAAAAGTAGAACTGAGAAATCTGCATTTACACTGAAAAGCAGAGCTGAGAAATCTGCATTTATACTGAAAAGTAGAACTGAGAAATCTGCATTTACACTGAAAAGCAGAGCTGAGAAATCTGCATTTATACTGAAAAGTAGAACTGAGAAATCTGCATTTACACTGAAAAGCAGAGCAGAGAAATCTGCATTTACACCAAAAAGCAGCTCGTGCTTGAGCAGGATCTCCATGGAATTGCAGAGCTTTTTTTGCCAGGATTACCATTAATGGGGATTTTGCCTAAATCCTAAATACTGGCAGTTCAAAACCTTCAGTGTCCCATTAAAAACCCAAGTTTGGTGAAAGGGGTGAGAGTGAGGCAGAAAATCTGAGCAAACCCCGCTGGTATCTGTAAGGTCTGGATGAGATTTTCCAGCACTGGGTATCTCAAATTAAATTGGCAGAAAAGCAAAAAAAACTCCAGAAAACAAAACAAAAGAACCTTAAAGATAAATGAGTTGGACAAGTTGGCTCCAAACAAGGAGAGTGCTGGAAAATTGGGGAAAAATGAGGAGAGTTCACTGCCCTCAAACTTGTGAACCCCCTCCCTTTTCCCCAATTTTTATTCCTTGATTTCCTCATTCACCCCAACTCCCCACTTACCCCTGCCTTGCCGAATATCAAATCAAACCCACCTTGTTTGAAATGAAAATAATTTTTTTAAAAAAATCAATCCCTCCACTTCAACCATTTAAACCCATTTCCTTCCTTGATTTACTCCGGGTAATAAAACCGGCTGTAAAGTTCCTCCCAAGTGTTTTTTTTTAGCAGAAAGTGAGTGAAGTTCATCCAGCAGGAATGGCAGTGACCCCCACGGAGCCATCACTGCTCCCACTGACCCTTTTTTTCCCATTTTTTCCCTTTTTTTCCTGCCTCATTACACCCCCATTGTGATTTACATTATTGGAAGTGGAGTGAGAATGAGCGTTTTGTTTGCTCTTTCGCCGCCTAAATTATTTATTCTCCTCTCTCCCCCCCTTCCTCCTCCAGCTTAACGGAATAAACATTTTTAAGGTCCTAATTCTAGTCTGACATGTGGATTCACAAGGGATCTGCATCTATTTACTGCCACGTGTATAAATTAATTCACTCAGGAAGGTTTGCTCCGGGAATGAATAATTCATGGCAGAAGTGCCAGCTCCCTACCCTGATTACATAAAAATCCTGCTCCTGAGTGCTGCTACCAAGAAAGCTTCAATTTCACCTCCTCCCCTGATTTACAGTGGTTTAACCTTTAATTGTTGTGCAGAAAGGGGCTAAAGTGATGCTGGAATTAGGATCTAATAACGGAGGAATGGATCCAGCTCCAGCTCCTCCCTCCCTGGAGGCTGCCCTGAGACCCTTCCCTGCATTTCTTTCAGGTCCTGGGGACCAAAATCTTTCTCCAAGGCTTTTCTTCCCCCCCTGGAAGTCCCAGGGAAGCTGATGAGTTGTGACCAAGTGACAACAGATCCTGGTGCCACTTGGAAGTGGAGACATCAGCACTGGTGGGAGCCTCAAAACACAGGATCAAAGAATTTTAAGGGGTTGGGATGGACTTTAAAGCTCTGCCGTGGGCAGGGACACCTCCCACTATCCCAGGCTGCTCCAAGCCCTGTCCAACCAGGCCATGAACACTTCCAGGGTTGGAGCATCCACTGGAGAATCATAATAAAAAACTTTTTCCTAATATTGAAGCCAAATTTCCCCTCTTCTGTGCCAGAGTAAGGGTCACACTGAGGGACCACGGTCCTGCTCTTCCCAAATCCCACCCTGTGCATCCCTGACAACGCTCCTGCAGCCTGGGCAGTGCCCAAACACCCTCTGGGGAAAGAACCTTTCCCTGAGATCCAACCTGACCCTCCCTGGCACAGCTCCAGCCCTTCCCTGGGCACAGACATCACCAGAGAGTCCCTGCCTGCTTCTGGCAGGAAAGGAACGCCTGATTCCAGGGAATTCCACATCAACCCCCACTGTCCCAGGAGGAGCAGTGACCTCCCAACACTTCCTGGCTTCTCTGAGAGCAGCAGACCCCAGTGTCCTCCTGTCTGTCTGTCTGTCTGTGGCTGCAATACAAGATGTAAGCAGCAGTTTGTGTTCTACCACCAGCTGGGGCCGTGCTCTTTATCCCTTCCAGGACCCATCCCTCATAACTCTGGGGGATCTCTGCTGTTCAAACCAGCTGGGGCCGTGCTCTTTATCCCTTCCAGGACCCATCCCTCATAACTCTGGGGGATCTCTGCTGTTCAAATCAGCTGGGGCCGTGCTCTTTATCCCTTCCAGGACCCACCCTCCCTCCAGGGATCTCTGCTGTCCCTGGGCCACCCAGGCTCACTGCAGGGCTGAGACAATGACATCATCCCATGGGGAGAGGCTCCGCCCAGGGGGAGGAGCCAAGCATTCCCACCTGGATAAAACCTGGGATTCAGAACACCAGGACAGCCTTTATCCAAGCATTCCCACCCGGATAAAACGTGAGATTTGGAACACCAGGGCAGCTTTTTCCCAAGCATTACTACCTGCGTAAAACCTGGGATTTGGAACATTAGTCCAGCCTGTTTGCACTGGATTCCCAGAGGAAAACTGGACCCATCTCAGCACCACTGGACTTTCAGATAAAACTCCACCCTTGTACAGGATCATCTCTGCTCCAACAGAACCACATCTGTCACTGCAGGAGGGCTTGACTGGACTGCACCAACACCCTGACCAACAGGTGTCAGGCTGTGTTCTGACTCTGTCAGGATTTTTTTGCACTACCGCATTTTTATTTTAATTTCCTATTAAAGAACTGTTAGTCCTATTCCCGTATCTTTGCCTGAAAGCCCCTTAATTTTAAAATTAAATAATTCAGAGGGATGTGGTTTACAATCTCCATTCCAAGGGAGGCTCCTGTCTCTCCAAACCAGGACACTGTCCCAGCTGTACCTGAATCCCTGCTCCCTCGGGCACTGTGATCTTCCACACGCAGTTGAGGCTGTTCAGGTAGGGCTCGGGGAATCCCGGGGACAGGATGGTTCCTTTCCTCTCCGTCAGGTTCCCCCCGCAGGGCACTGCAAGGAGGAAAGCAGAAGGAATTGGTTTTGTGATAAAAACATCCTTAAAATGACAAAAAATCAAGAGCTGGTTGTGATTTCAGGGTGAGGTTTGTAGGAATAATCTTTTTTCCAGCAACATTTTCATGCAACTTTTGGGGCACATTCCTTGGGTGTGGGGAACACCTGAGGATGATCTTCAGGAGCTGCTCTCCTTCAGAGGAGGTGACAGCAGCTTTCAGCCAGATCTGATTTATTTGAGGTGCTGTCCCAGATCTCACAAATGAATATTGGATCAAAATGTCAATTCCCTGGAATTTGGGGTGAAACTGTTCTTACTCAGAGCCAGGCTGGGCTTTGTATTGTATCAGACAACCATGGAAGGGTTTGGGTGGGAAGGGACCTTAAAGATCCCCAAACCTCTTCACCCAAACACCTCCCACCACTCAGATTGTTCCAATCCCTGTCCAACCTGGCCTTGGACACTTCCAGGGATGGAGCAGCCACAACCTCTCAGGGCAGAAGTTTTTCACATTTCATTAAGTAGCGTCCTAATTCAGGACTTAATATTTCTTTCCTTCTTCTTTTCTTCTACTAACAGCTTTTTTTCTGTTTTTTTTTTTCCCCTTCCTCTTATTTTTTTTTCTGCCACTGTTGATTTTTTCCACAGAACACCCCGGGGGCTGGAAGACACCCACAAACATCATCAACACCTACAAACATCATCAACACCCACAAACATCACCGACATCCACAAACACCAACACCCCCAAACATCACCAACAGCCACAAACATCACATCACCAATATCCACAAACATCCCCAACACCCACAAACATCCCCAACACCCACAAACAACACCAACACCCACAAACATCACCGACACCCACAAACACCGACACCCACAAACACCGACACCCACAAACATCACCAACACCCACAAACATCACCAACACCCACAAACAACACCAACACCCACAAACACCGACACCCACAAACACCAACACCCACAAACACCAACACCCACAAACAACACCAACACCCACAAACATCACAAACAACACCAACACCCACAAACATCACAAACAACACCAACACCCACAAACATCCCCAACACCCACAAACATCCCCGACACCCACAAACATCCCCAACACCCACAAACAACACCAACACCCACAAACATCCCCGACACCCACAAACATCACCGACACCCACAAACATCCCCAACACCCACAAACACCAACACCCACAAACACCGACACCCACAAACAACACTGACACCCACAAACATCACTGACACCCACAAACATCACCAACACCCACAAACATCCCCAACACCCACAAACATCACTGACACCCACAAACAACACCAACACCCACAAACATCCCCAACACCCACAAACAACACCGACACCCACAAACAACACCAACATCAACAAACATCACCGACACCCACAAACATCCCCAACACCCACAAACATCACTGACACCCACAAACAACACCAACACCCACAAACATCACCAACACCCACAAACATCACTGACACCCACAAACAACACCAACACCCACAAACATCACCAACACCCACAAACATCACTGACACCCACAAACATCACTGACACCCACAAACAACACCAACACCCACAAACAACACCAACACCCACAAACATCCCCAACACCCAGACCTTGTCGCGGCACCGCTCCCAACGACCCTGCCGATTCTCCCACCCCATTCCCGCCTCCCCGCACACCCCGGTGCCACCTACCCACGCAGGTGGGCACGGAGGAGTTCCACTGTGCCAGGGCCCCGGGCATGGCCAGGCACTGGATGGCCGGGGAGCCGCGCAGGCCGTAGCCGGGGCTGCACTCGAAGCGCACCACGGCGCCCACGGCGAAGTCGCTGCCCAGGCGCCGCCCGTGCCGCGGCTCCGGCACCGAGCTGCACTGCGTGGCGCTGGTGCGGGGCACGGCTGCACGGCAGGGCAGGAAGACACAACACAGTTAGTGTGGGGAGTGGTGATGCTGGAGTAAAGATCTGTCAGTTTTACACCCAAATCCTCAAGTATCGACACCCTGAGGAGGTGTTGAATGCAAACTTGGCCACTGACTGATTGCACCTAAATCCTGAAGTATTTAAACCCCAAGGAGGTGCTGAATGCAAACTTGACCAGTGACTGATTTTACATAAAACCCTAGAATTTCAGTGCTGAATCCAAACATGACCGCTGACTGATTGTACTTAAAAGCATGAAGTATCGGGGCTGAGTCCAAATTTGACCAATGACTGATCGTACCTAAATCCTCAAGTATTTAAATCCTGAGGAGGTGCTGAATGCAAACTTGACCACTGACTGATTGTACCTAAATCCTGAAGTATTTAAACCCCAAGGAGGTGTTGAATGCAAACTTAACCATTGACTGATTGTACCTAAAACCATAAAGGGGCTGAATCCAAACTTGACCACTGACAGGTTTTACCTAAATCCCAAGGTATCTAAACCCTAAAGAGGGCCTGAATCTAAACATGATCACTGACTTATTGTACCTAAATCCTGAAGTATTTAAACCCCAAGGAGGTGCTGAATGCAAAGTTGACCGTTGACTGATTGTACCTAAAACCATAAAGTATCGAGGCTGAATCAAAATTTGACCACTGACTGATCGTATCTAAATCCTCAAGTATTTAAACCCCAAGGAGGTGTTGAATGCAAAGCTGATCATTGACTGATTGTACATAAAACTCCAAAGTATTGGGGCTGAATCCAAACTTGTCCACTGACTGATTGTATCTAAATCCCAAAGTATCTGAATCCCCAAAGAGGGATTGAATCCAAATATGACCATAGACCAATTATACCTAAACCCCAAAGTATCTAAACCCCAAAAAGGTGTTGAATGCAAAGTTGGTCACTGACTGATTGTACATAAAACCCTAAAATATTTGGGCTGAATCCAAGCTTGACCACTGACCGGTTGTACCTAAAATCCTAAAGTATTTGGGCTGAATCCAAACATGATCACTGACTGATTGTACCTAAATCTCAAAGTATTTAAACCCCAAGGAGGTGTTGAATGCAAAGCTGATCATTGACTGATTGTACATAGAACCCTAAAATATTGGGGCTGAATCCAAACATGATCACTGACTGATTGTACCTAAATCTCAAAGTATTTAAACCCCAAAGAGGGGCTGAATCAAACATGACCAGTGACTGATCATATCTAAATCCCAAAGATTGGCTTAATCCAAGCATGACCATTGACTGATTGTACCCAAATCCCAAAACCTGGTTGAATCCAATCATGACCATTGACTGATTATACCCAAATCCTAAAGATTGGCTTAATCCAAGCATGACCAGTGACTGATTATACCTAAATCCTAAGGATTGGCTTAATCCAAGCATGACCATTGACTGATTATATCTGAATCCTAAAGATTGGCTTAATCCAGGCATGACCATTGAGTGATTACTCCTAAACCCCAAAGTATCTAAATCCTAAAGAATGCCTGAATCCAAGCATGACTGTTGATTGATCATTCCTAAATGCCAAAGCACCCAAACCCCAAAGACGAGCTGAATCCAAGCACAACCACTGAGAAGAAGAAAAAAACATTTCAATCCCAGTTCTGCCAGCTCAAGTGATCCCAATTCAAGTGGTCCCATGCCAGACCTAGTGGGGGTGGCACTTGGTGACACATCTGGGTGGGCATGGGGACACTTGGATGAAGGTTGGGCTTGAAGATCTTGGAGGTTTTTTCCAACCTTAATGATTTAATGATTCTATACCTAAAATAAAAGCAGCTGGGGCATCCAGAACCCTCCCTGCTGCCTCCCTGCAGAGAATTTTCCCCACATCAAAAGGTTGTTTTTACCCAGGGGAAACAAAGGATTTGGCAGTGGCTTCCCAAAAAGTTGTTTTTTCACCCAGTCCAGAAGCCTCCGTGGGGAACCCTGGGGGTTCCTCAGCTCCCTGGGCCTCGTGGCCATGAAGGAACAGCAATTGGAAAAAATCCTCTTTGGAAAAGCAAGAAAAGGGGGATTTAAGTTGTGATGGTGCTGAAATTGTTGATATTCCTGTTGAGTAGTGGGAATTACAGTCAAAAACGGGAATGAGTCTGGCAGATAAGTGAGAAGAAAAACTCATCAAAAAACCAGGTCTGCTGCTGAGGAAAAATTCAATTAATATTTTCCTCTGAGCTGCTTTAAATTTGTGAGTGTTTAGCTAATTAGAGCCTGGCCAGGCAGATCCAAATCAGGGCCAGCTCGCCCTTTTCCTCTTGCTTCCCGTGCAGCTCTTGCAGGAGGGAGGAGGAAACCTTCCCATGTTCCATCAAAACCTTTGCTCTGCTGAGCTCTTTGAAGATTACGATCACAACCACGGCTGTTTCACACTCATTAGGCAGGAATTCAAGAGAACAGAGCTCTAACTACTCCAAAATCCAAACCAGGCTTGGCTTCACCCCCGGAGAGGGCTCAGGTCATGCCAGTGTCTGTCCCCTCTTCACAGCAAAAGCCTGGATGTTCCCACAGATAACTCCAGGGAGCACGTGGGTGAGAAATCCCTTCTGTTTCCCCACTGTTCCGTGCATCATTTGCTATTTACTCCCGTAAAATCCCTGAGCTGTTCTCACCCAGTGCAGCACAAAGCTGCTACAGAAAGGATCAAGGGGCAGGAGTGTGACAGCCCCGAGCCTGTGACACGCACAGAGGGAGGATTTCTGAGCTGCCAGACGGGATTTCAGCTGCTTACACCCAGCAAAGTGCTAAAAAACGCCACCGGGAAGAATTGCTGCAGGATAAATCTCCAAATTCCCTGCGTGACTCTGGGCACCACGCTGGGATGGGGCTGATGCTAATCCTGGGATGTGCAGGATTCAGGCTGAGTGGGAATCAAAGGGAGGAATATGAAGTACCCAGAGCAGCCAGACAGTGCTGCCAGAGCTCTGCCCCCAAAGGAATCCTAATTCCCTGTGATATTCCCTGCTCAGAACCCCAAAAGCAGCTCAGGACACCCCTGGGAACAGCCCGAGGACACTTCCAGAACACACCTGAACTCACCTTGGTAGACAAAATGAAAGCCTTTGGCTGTGGATTGACCCTTGGAGCTGAATTTGATGAGGATCTGGTTGGTGGTGGCCAACGGCAAAGATTCCCCTGGATGGGGAGGAGGGAAACAGGAAAGACAGAGCTGAAGGAATGGGCAGCACTCATGGGACACAGGTGTGAGGTGCCAGCTGTGACAAAGCTGCTTTCCCCAGCAGGGACAGGGACAGGGGACAGGGGACAGGGGACAGGGAGCAGCTCCCTACCTGAGTGAGAGCCCGAGAGGGAGCTGAGCAGGCGCGAGTGCTGCGTGGGGCCGTCGTGCACCTCCACCACGTCATTGAGTGCCGTCTGGAAAAAGGCAAACTGCCCGAAGAGCACTGCGGGGACAGGGACAGGGACAGGGCTGGGACCGGCCACTGCTGTCCCTGGTGTCACCACACTGCTGTCCCCGGTGTCACCACACTGCTGTCACCAGTGTCACCACACTGCTGTCCCTGGTGTCACCACACTGCTGTCCCTACATTGCTGTCCCCAGTGTCACGACACTGCTGTCACCAGTGCCACCACACTGCTGTCACCAGTGTCATCCCACTGCTGTCACCAGCATCACCACACTGCTGTCCCTACATTGCTGTCCCCAGTGTCACCACACTGCTGTCCCGGTGTCACCACACTGCTGTCACCAGTGTCACCACACTGCTGTCACCAGTGTCACCACACTGCTGTCCCTACATTGCTGTTCCCAGTGTCATCCCACTGCTGTCACCATTGGCATCCTGCTGCCGTCCCCAGCATCATCCCATTGCTGTCCCCAGTGTCACCACACTCCTGTCACCATAGTCATTCTACTGCTGTCCTCAGCATTACCCCACTGCTGTCCCCAGTGTCACCACACTGCTGTCACCAGCATCACCACACTGCTGTCCCCAGTGTTATCCCATTGCTGCCCCCAGCGTCACTACAGTGCTGTCCCAATATTGCTGTCCCCAGTGTCATCATACTGCTGTCCTCAGCGTTACCCAACTGCAGTCCCCAGTCATCACACTGCTGTCCCCAGTGTCACCACACTGCTGTCCTCAGTGTCATCCCATTGCTGTCTACAGCATCATCACACTGCTGTCCCCAGTGTCAGCACACTATCACCACAGTCATTCTACCGCTGTCCCCACTGTCACCACACTGCTGTCCCCACACTGCTGTCCCTATTGTCATCACACTGTGCCCCCCCACTGCTGTCCCCATGGTCATCACACTATCATCCCACTGTCATCCCACTGTCACCCCACTGATGACCCCACTGCCATCCCACTGCTGTCCCGTTGCTGTCCCCACGATCATCCCTCTGCTGTCCCTGCCACCACCCTCCACAGCCAGGCCACAGAGCCAAGGCATTTCCATGGAATCCCAGAATCCCCTGAGCTGAAATAAACCCCAAGGACCATCGAGTCCAACCCCAGGAGCCCCCAGGGTTCCCAGCACTCCAAACTGGGATCTATTTCCCCAGCACAACCTTTGTCCCGTGTCTCAGCTGCCTTTATTCCAGGCAGGGACAAGGCCTGAGTGACAGCCTGAAAAACTGGGAGCCCTTTATTTATCCCCAAATTCCAGAGGCAGCACCAGCCTCCCCCGGTTCATTGCCATGATGTTTTCCCACTGGGAATTTTCTGTGACTCATCCCCTTTCCCTGCCCACGGAACATGAAGTGAGAATTCCACTGAGGGACAATAATTATTGATCAGCTGTAATTAGCTCCCGTTGGGTTGAGCTTTGCACAAAACCTGGACAAATCCAGAATTTTCTCCAACTCCAGCACAAGGAGCACCCAACTTGCTACTCTCCCATCTGCTTATCTCCAGTTTTGGATGCACTTATAAAAATTATCATTAAAACCCCATATTTTTCATGATAATTATAAAAAATTATCATTAAAACCCCAGCAAATGAGAGCTGCAAGAAGAGAAATGCCATAAAAATTCCAAGCATGGTACCATAGTCCTTGGGCACGACGATGGAGTACAGGCACACCTGGCCACTGGTGTAGTTTTGGGGATAATTTGGGGACAGGACGACTCCATCCGAGCCCGTGTACTGCCCTCCGCAGGGAGCTGCAAGGGAAAGGATCATGGAGCACCCCTGGAGCCTGGCAGTGTCCCCCAGCCACCACTCCCTGCTCCAGGTGCTGCTCCCTGGAAGTTTTCCTTGGAAAAATCAGGTTTATCCCACCCTGAGTTTGTGCTGGTTGCACGTGGAGTTATCAAACCACGCCATTAATGTGGGATCTGCACTGTTCCCCACCTCACAGCTTGGGATGAGCTCCTTTTTCCACCTTCCCTCAGTTCTCCCTGCCAAAGCCTTCCCAAATTAGGAATTTCAATCCTTCCCCCCACCAGCTGTCTCTTGATTCCCTTCTCAGCTCAAGTCTGACTGCAAACCATGAAGTCAGAAAAGAAAACAAAATAACCACAGAGAAATCCTAAGAAAAAACTTGTTTTGTTCAGGAACACCCAAGATTGAGGGTCTGGATTAGCAAGGACCAGGTTTAGCCAGGGTTTAAGGGGATCCCTGACTCCTGCCCTGTGCCAGGCACTTGGGATGTGTCAGGCACTGAATCCACCATGTCCAGTTTCCCATCTGTCTCCAAAGAAAGCTCAAGAAAACTCCCAGAAATCACCATTTCTTATTAAAAGCAGAGCTGTTAAACCCCTGACAAACACTGGAAAATAATTCCTGTGAAAACCCCTAAAAATTATGTAAAAACTGAGAAAACCCCTGTAAATAAACACCCAGTGTGATGTGCTGAGGGATCCGGCTCCGGGCAGATCCTCCCCCCTGCCCTTTCCCGGGGGATTTACCTGTACAGGTGGGGCGAGGTTTGTTCCAGGTGGGTTTCCCATCCCCTCCCATGACACAGGTGAGGGTGGGGCCCCCCTCGATGTCGTAGCCCCCGTCACAGTAGAAGGTGATGGTGGAGCCCAGCTTCAGGTCCGTGCCCACCCTGGTGCCGTTCTTGATGGAGCCCGGGTCAAAGCAGGACTCCCGGGGGTTCTCTGCAGGGAAACAATTCCCAGGGGTTTTATTCCTCTGGCACAGCTCCTCTGCTGTTTTCATCAGTGAAATGGGAAGGTTTTAGGCCTTTTTTTTTTTTTTCAACCAGGGATTTGGGGGATTTTCACAAGGACTGACACCATTTATCTGCAGGGTTTGGAGTTTGGGTTTGGTTTGGATTCTGGCTGCTCCAGACCCTCCCGT
The DNA here is from genome assembly GCA_910950805.1 of Acrocephalus scirpaceus scirpaceus. Lineage (NCBI taxonomy): Eukaryota > Metazoa > Chordata > Aves > Passeriformes > Sylviidae > Acrocephalus > Acrocephalus scirpaceus. The sequence goes on from OU383796.1 coordinate 2,209,232, forward strand.
GGTGCTCAGCACAGCAGCTCTGGGAGAAGGGAGGCTCCAGTTCCCACACAGGCACCCAAAATCCCAGCAGGGAGGCCAAACTTTGATTTCACACAATCCCAGGATCGCTGAGGCTGCAAAATCCCTTCAGGATCACCGAGGCCAAGCTGTGACATCCATCCCCACCCTGTCACCAGCCCAGAGCACCGAGTGCCACGAGGACAAATCGTATTTGAGATGGGGAGGCCCTGGCACAGAGAAATCGTGAATTCCCCATCCCTGGAAGTGTCCAAGGCCAGGCTGGATGGAACTTGGAGCAACCTGGGAGGGTGGAAGTTGGAGCTGGACAGGTTTTAAGGTCCTTTCCAACCCAAACCAGTCTGGGATTCTTTTATTTATTCCTTGTGCAAAGTCCTTGGAAAGGATTCCACCCCTGCCAAGGCCTGAGCACCCTTTCCATGCAGAAATTCCTGCTCATGTCCAACCTGAGCCTCTCCTGGCCCAGCCTGAGGCTGTTCCCTCTCATCCTATCCCTGTTCCCTGGGAGCAGAGACCAAACCTCACCTTCCTCCACCCTCCTGGCAAGCAGAGAGTGAAAAATTCTCTGCCCTGCAGAGTTTAAAATCCCATTTCCATATAAAAATTCCAGGGAACACTACAGAGCTGTCAGGACTTAGATATTTCTTTCCCTCTTTTTCTTCTCTAACAGCTTTTTTTTTTTGTTGTTTTTTTTCTTCCCTTTCTCTTATTTTTTTTCCCCTGCCTGCAATATAATTAGAGGCTTTGATTAATCCTGCTCTTTTGTCATTTGGAAATTGCTCATTAAAGATGAGGGCTTTTCTGAGAGCAGTGGCTCTGGGAACAATTCAAGTGTGCTTAAGCATTAAATCAGGGGCTCTCAGATTTTGGGGAAGGTGTGGAAGGAGAAACAGGAAACTGCAAAGCCCACAGGTCTTGGTTTTGATTTTCTGCATGAAAAATCAGATAATCCCATGGTTTCCTGTCCACAGCAGCTGCACCAGGTGATCCAGGGAAATGGGGCACAAAAGGATGGAATGTTTTTTTCACAGAGCACCAATTCCCTGTTTTGGGAGTCACACACTGGTCAACCCCCACTGCCCATCACACATTTGTATCCTCAACACTTAAATCCAGAAAACCTTTGTTCTCCTGGGCTCAGTGGGGTCTTGATGCACGAATTTTGGACACTTTGAGCAATGCTTTTCCTCTTTTTCTGTTTCATTCCATTCCCCTTCACCTCCCTCTGGCGAGAGCGACTTCCTCCCTCCCTTTCTCCAGTTTTGGGGATGCCAAAACACCAGAATTCCCCGAGGAAGGAGTTTCCCACAGCATCCAGAGCCTCTCCCACTGGTTCCAACGAGGAATAAGCACAGGGAGAGCCCCTGCTGGGCCAGGTGTGCCCCAGCCCTCACCTGTGTACTCGATGACAAAGCCGGCGTTGCTGACGGAGGCGTCGCTCCGGAACGCCAGGAAAAGATTGTTGCTGCTGCTCTCGATCCTCTCCGGGAGCTGGGAGCCATAAAAACTCCCAATCAGGGGGCTCAGGGAGTCAGGCCCGTCGTAGATGTGCAGGAAATCATAGCCAGGCTCCAGGCTGAAGCTGTGAAAGCAAAGGAGGAGAGCTTGGAGTAGGGACGAGCTCTGGGTGGAGGCGCTGGGGTGGGGAACCCCAGGGCAGGGATTTGTGGGTGCTGGATGTGAGAGAATCAGGCAGCAGCAGCAGCACAGTGTCTGTGTGAAACTGAATCACTTCATTTTCTCATGTTGGGCTGAGTAAGTGTGGCTTGGGAAGCTGTAAGGAAGAACCCCAAACAGTCCTTGGAGAAGGAAAACAGCTTTGAAGGTGTTGTTTGTCTCCTTGTTGTTTACTTGCAAGAGTTGAGGAATGCTGTTCCTGACTGTCCAGCGATGGTCTGGTGGTGCTTTGCTGACCAATGAAACTTTATTCTCTCAGAGCTGTCTATAAAAGATGGTTTGGAAGAATAAAGTTGCTCTCATTTTGCTACTAAGCCTGAGAGTCTTGTGTTGTTATAATTGCTGTCCCTAATACAACAGCGACAGGGATTGATTGCTGCTGCTCCAAAATTCCTGCCAGCTGCTCCTGCTCCCAAATCCTGCCTGGCAGGGGGACATCCCTGCCTTCATCCCACGTGGGAGGAATGGAGGGGTGGGGATGGAGTCAGGATTCAGAGGCTGGGCCAGAGCTGCTGCAGGGATTCCCAGGCTGGCCCAGATCATGTTCTGTGCATCAAAGAGGAGCTGCAGCTGGAATATGAAGATCTCCTCTCCAAAGAACAGAACAGATTATCCAGGGCCATGGGACAGCTCCAGCAGCTTTGGGATGGTTTTTCCCTGAGTGAAGGACATCCACACCCAGATGATCCCTCCCTGCTCCCCTCCCCAGGGCCGTGGCACCAAACCCTCAGGTACTCACACAATCCCTCCCCAGGGCCATGGCACCAAACCCTTGTGTACTCACACGATCCCTCCCCAGGGCCATGGCACCAAACCCTTGGGTACTCACACAATCCCTCCCTGCTCCCCTCCCCAGGGCCGTGGCACCGAACCCTTGTGTACTCACATGATCCCTCCCCAGGGCCATGGCACCAAACCCTTGTGTACTCACACAATCCCTCCCCACTCCCCTCCTCAGGGCCGTGGCACCGAACCCTTGGGTACTCACACGATCCCTCCCTGCTCCCCTCCCTGCTCCCCTCCCCAGGGCCGTGGCACCAAACCCTTGTGTACTCACACGATCCCTCCCCAGGGCCGTGGCACCAAACCCTTGTGTACTCACACGTTGAACACCAGGGCAATGACGTAGTCAGGGGACACTGTCAGCTTCCAGTCACACTCCTTCCCTGGGGGATAAGGCTCTGGATACTGCGGGGACAGGATCACCCCCGCCGGGCCCGTCAGGATCCCGCCACAGGGAGCTGCAGGAAAACCAGCCAAGGGTCAGGCCTTGGAGCACAGAGATGGCAAAAGCAGCAAAAAGGGAAGCAGGAATGGAAAAAAGAGGGAGATGTGGATAAAGAAGTGAGCTTAAGACAGCACAGAATCTGAGGATATTTTAGTGGGAAGCGACCCTGAGGCTCACATGTGACGCGAGGTTGTGGTGGCTCTGCCAGGTGAGGGCTCTGTCCCTCCACAGGGGACAAACACCACAAACAGAGCTCAGGATGCCACCACAACCTTCCTAAAATCCTCGAGTGAGGAGCCAGGAGGAGAGAGAAGTAAATATTCCACTTTTCTGCTGCCTTTATGGAACTCCCTGTCAGGGCCTGCTCATTTGTAACGAGGTGAAAACACGTCTGGGCCTAAATGGCTTGGTCGTGTTTACTCCACTTCCCGGCACATTAAATGCCAAGCTGATTGAAAAATCAATTATTACTTTTTTTAAGGCTCAAAGTGCCTGCTCGTGTTTCCCACTGTGGCAAAACATGACTGCTATTTTTCCTGTCAGTTTTTTTTTTTTTCTGCAGGCTCCTGGTGAGGGCCACAGATCAACCCTCAAACGTTTGGAATGGGGTAAAAGAAAAGGGTTTGACAGATGGGAAATGAGCTGGGATGGGGCAAAAATGATGGGATAAATCTTGGAAGGATTTTTCCATGAAGGATTGAGCACATGGGATTGCCCTGTGGGCTTTGATAAAGAAAAAAATAATAAAAAATATCAGGTAAAACCCAGTGGGGCTGGTTCTAGAAATGTCATAGCAGGGATTTCTCCAAGTCCAAGAATGGAGAAATGTTATCCCTCTGGGACACACCAGGAAATGACAGCACAGATTTGGAAAATTTGGATGCAAGTCACCCAAAAATCCCTTGGAAGAACCCCCAACCCTCCCACCACATTTGGGATGACAGCAAGGAAAGCAGCTTGTGGGGGGCTCTGACAGCAGCTAGAGTGGGAAATGAGCTGGGATGGGGCAAAAACGATGGGATAAATCTTGGAAGGATTTTCCATGAAGGAGCAAACATGTGGAATTGCCCTGTGGGCTTTGAAAATGAAAAAAATAATAAAAAATATCAGGTAAAACCCAGTGGGGCTGGTCTAGAAATGTCATAGCAGGGATTTCTCCAAGTCCAAGAATGGAGAAATGTTATCCCTCTGGGACACACCAGGAAATCACAGCACGGATTTGGAAAATTTGGATGAAGGCCTCCCAAAAATCCCTTAGAAGAACCACCAACCCTCCCACATTTGGGATGACAGCAAGGAGAGCACAGCTTGTGGGGGGTCTGACAGCAGCTGCAGAGTGGGAAATGAGCTGGGATGGGGCAAAAATGATGGGATAAATCTTGGAAGGATTTTTCCATGAAGGATTGAGCACATGGGATTGCCCTGTGGGCTTTGATAAAGGAAAAAATAATAAAAAATATCAGGTAAAACCCAGTGGGTCTGGTCTAGAAATGTCATAGCAGGGATTAGAGACCTTTCTCCAAGTCCAAGAATGGAGAAATGTTATCCCTCTGGGACACACCAGATATGGAAAATTTGGATGAAAGTCACCCAAAAATCCCTTGGAAGAACCCCCAACCCTCCCACATTTGGGATGACAGCAAGGAAAGCAGCTTGTGGGGGGTCTGACAGCAGCTACAGAGTGGGAAATGAGCTGGGATGGGGCAAAAATGATGGGATAAATCTTGGGAGGATTTTTCCATGAAGGAGCAAACACGTGGGATTGCCCTGTGGGCTTTGATAAGAAAAATATCAAGAAAAACCCAGTGGGACCACTCTAGAAATATCCAAATAGAGATTAGAGACCATTCTCCAAAGCTTTAGAACAACTTCTTCAACCAGGTCCAGACTCAGGCATGGAGATCTTTCATCCCTCTGGGACACACCAGGAAATCACAGCACAGACATGGAAAATTTGGCTCAAAGTCCCCCAAAAATGTCCTGAAGAACCCACCAGCATCTCCTCTGTGCCCATTCACCCTCATTTTAACCCCAAGGGTGCTTTCCCCTCCCAGACTGGAACATCAGGGGAAAACTCAGAAGAAATTGAAATCCAAGGACTCATTTTTGAAAAGCCTGAGGGAGACAAGTGTTCAACACCCTCGGATTCCTTTGAAAATCCCACCCGGAGTCTCCAAAGGATTTGAGGCAGGAGCTGGACCCAGCCAGTGCTGCCTGGGATTGGGAGGGATGCAGAAACTTCAAATGGCCCAAACCTCCCGGGGTTCTCCCAGCCCGGATTGTTTGGCAGTCGTGCCATGAAGAGGGGAAAATGCATTTGAAATGCTAAATACCCCAAATCAGCCCTAAATTTAACGCTGAATTTTCCCAGTTTAGCTCCAGCCAGGCTGCCTCTCCCCCCCGTTACTGATATTTCACTGATTATTCCTCCAAAATCCTTTGTCACTTCTTATTAAAACTGGATGGAAAATAAATTTTAAACACAACTTGAATTATTAGAAAATCAGCATTTTTTATCACAGCTCTGGACACTTGAAGGATATTTTTAAAAAATATTTCTTTATCTTTTAAGATGTGTGGGGTGAAATTTTACAACAGGGTTCAGGACATGGATCTATGACCCTGGGCTCAGGACAGGGATCTGTGTCCATGGATTCAGGACAGGGATCTGTGTCCATGGATTCAGGACATGGATCTGTGTCCATGGGCTCAGCACAGGGATCTGTGTCCATGGATTCAGGACATGGATCTGTGTCCATGTGCCCAGATCATGGATCTGTGTCCATGGATTCAGGACATGGATCTGTGTCTGTGTGTCCAGGACACGGATTTGTGTCCCTGAGCTCAGACCATGGATGTATGTCCGTGTGCCCAGGACATGGATCTGTGTCCATGTGCCCAGATGATAGATCAGTGTCCATGGATTCAGGACAGGAATCTATGTCCATGTGCCCAGGACATGGATCTGTGTCCATGTGCCCAGGACATGGATCAGCGTCCATGGATTCAGGACAGGAATCTATGTCCATGTGCCCAAGACATGGATCTGTGTCCATGTGCCCAGGACATGGATCAGTGTCCATGGATTCAGGACAGGGATCTTGTGTGCTCAGATCACGGATCTGTGTCCATGGATTCAGGACAGGAATCTATGTCCATGTGCCCAGGACAGGGGTCCGTGTCCATGGATTCACAACATGGATCTGTGTCCATGGATTCAGGACACAGATCTGTGTCCCTGAGCTCAGACCATGGATGTATGTCCGTGTGCCTAAGACATGGATCTGTGTCCATGTGCCCAGATGATGGATCAGTGTCCATGAATTCAGGACAGGAATCTATGTCCATGTGCCCAGGACATGGATCTGTGTCCATGGATTCAGGACATGGATCTGTGTCCATGGGCTCAGCACAGGGATCTGTGTCCATGGATTCAGGACATGGATCTGTGTCCATGTGCCCAGATGATGGATCAGTGTCCATGAATTCAGGACAGGAATCTATGTCCATGTGCCCAGGACATGGATCTGTGTCCATGTGCCCAGGACATGGATCTGTGTCCACGTGCCCAGGTTATGGATCTGTGTCCATGGATTCAGGCCATGGATCCGTGTCCATGGCTTGGGGCCGTACCTGTGCAGGTGGGCGGGTCTGGCTGCCAGAAGAACCTGTTCTCGATCTGCACACAGGTGATCTGGGCTGCCCCTTGCAGGGCGTAGCCGGGGTTGCACTGGAAGGTGATGGAGTCCCCGGCCTCCTTGCTGTCCCCGCTGCGGCTCCCGTTCTGTGGGATCCCGGGGTCATTGCAGGAAGTGGCCGTGGAAACTGCAAGGAATGAAAAGCACATTTTGAATATGGATGTTGATTTAGCAGCAGGCCTGCAGCACCGGCTGTCCTGTGGCTCTGTCCTTCCCCAGACATCCAGGCCATGCCTCGTTCCCTGTCCCTCCTCCCATCAAGTTCCCCCCCACATAAAAAGTTCCTTTCCCTTTGCTCTGAGCATCTGCCACTCCAGCTGGGAAAGGCTCTGGGGACCAGCAAGTTCAAGAGCAGCACCCAGGGAGCAGCTTTGATGCAGAATTGTGCACATGGCTCTTTACTCCATCAGGCCAGACACCCACTGATCTTCCACGGCGTTTTTGGAGAGTTCTGTGCCAGGCACACGCTGCAAAATCAACTCAGCCACCAGCACTTCACACTTTCCCCCGAGTGGCAGGGAAATTTAGCCTCAAGATCTGTGAAGCATCAAGCCTGACCTTTCAGAAATGTGTTTGTTTCCTTTCCAGACTTGTTGCTGCCTCTTTTTAAGGTCTGAGATGTCCCCTGAGCCGGGGACAGGCGAAGCTTCGCTGCCGCCTGAGCTCAAGGTCTGCCAACGCCACAAGGATTTACCAGCAGGGAAAATCCTGGAGTAATGGGAGTTTTGTGAGCTTATCCACCTCATTAAAGCTCCCAAGATCCTAAAGTGGACAGGTCTGAGCTCAGGTCTGGCTGCTTAGTCACACCTGCTGAACAAAGGCTTTGAGCAGGAGCAGTCAATAAAGCCCAGCTCCAGATCAGGAGCTTATTTCCTGCTAAGTTGATGAGAGTCTGTTACACCCAGGCAGTTTAGAGAAAGCTGCTCTTGAAAGAGCCAGAGGAAATCCCTCTCTTTCTGTGCAGCTGGAGATAAGGAAGTTAACAGTCCAGGCTGGTCCTTCCTGGCAGGATGAGACACAAATCTGGCAAAAAAAACCCCCCCGAGGATGGCACCGCTGTGCTGGGTGAGACAAAGCTCTGTCTCTGTCTGGGTCATCTCAAAGGCCTGAAATGCAGCAGAAATTCTCCCCAAAATGCTGGCTTGTTCCTCCAGCCAAGCAAAGCACCCAGGACAGAAAGTTATGGAAAAAAAACCAAAAAACCCAACTTGGGAAGATGTTTCAATGTGTCTCAGTGCAGGGAAAGTCACATCATCACTCACCCAACCACTCCCTGTTTATTATCACTCCAAAACAACTGCACAAACCCTGAACTCTCTGTAAATATTGGAATTTATCACCCAAAATAATTGAAATGAATGTTTTCACATGGCTGAGGCTCAGGTGAGAGCAGCCAGGACTCAGGAAAGCCAGACTGGAGCAGGGACAGCCCTGCAGCCCACGGAGATTTTTGTGCCAAGGGACCCAATTTGAGGGGGTTCAAACAGATTTGGTTTCAGGGCTCACTGCCCAGCCCCTCCCAGGACACCTGGGGGAAGCTGCCAGGGTGAATCTGAGGGGCCTGGGGGTGGAAAATTGCTGGAATTCCTTCTTGTGTATTCCAGGGTTTCCTGCTCCTTGTCTCACTGCCAGGTTCTTCACTCTGAGGGCAGAGAGGGCACAGAATTCACTGCCAGGACAAAATACACGAGATTTTCCTCTATTTTCAAAGAGTCTGCACCCAAAAAGGGCTGGCAGACACAAAAATAAAGGAATTTGTGTATTTGTAGATATTTTTAAACCAAGTTTTGATTTTCCAATTCGAACCCACAAAACAAACAGATCCTTCAAAGGAAGCAAACAGAACTGAGAAGTGGCTTGTGAAGGCCACAATGAAAAGAATTCCCTTCACAACCCTAATTTCAAACCTCAACTGCCCAGCAAATGATCCTCACAGGATGGAGCTTGGGGAAGTAAAACTGGGTTACTGCAAAGCTGGAAAATAATGATTTCCTGCAGACTGATGTTTGTGCTGCCCAGGAAATGAGGGGTTCCCAGCTCCCAGGATGTGCAGCTCATTTTTTTACAGGATCACGCTCATTTCAGTGGCTTTAGCCCTTAAATGCTGCGTTTTGGTTTCATAATTATCAACCTGCTTTGGGGTTTGTGAAGTTTTATCCTCATAGCAACACTGTAAATAATATTTGTAATAAATTACATAGTGGATTGATGGAATTAAGTGGTAAATAAGTGATTAGTGAATGGTCCAATAAGAGTTAATTTTCTGTGTATTTATTATGAAAGTGACTAAGTATCCACTGCAGTGTTACCTGTTCACCCTGTGGATACACCTGGAATTTCTGCCCAGCAAAACTGGGTTTGCTTGGGTTATTGGTCTGGGCTTGGTTGGGTTTTACCTCTGAGTTTGGTTGGAGTTTGGTCTGGGTTTGGTTGGATTTTCCCTCTGAGTTTGGTTGAGGTTTCCCTGTGGGTTTGGTTGGGGTTTTGTTCTGGGTTTGGTCGGATTTTCCCTCCGGGTTTCCTTGTGGGTTTGGTTGGGTTTTCCCTCTGGGTTTCCTTGGGTTTTCCTTCTGGGTTTGGTCAGGTTTCCCTCTGTATTTGGTCAGGTTTTCCCTCTGGGTTTGGTCAGATTTTCCCCTCTGGGTTTGGTCAGATTTTTCCCTCTGGGTTTGGTCGGGGTTTTCCCTCTGGGTTTGGTTGGGTTTTCCCTCTGGGTTTAGTCAGATTTTCCCCTCTGGGTTTAGTCAGGGTTTCCCTCTGAATTTGGTCAGGTTTTCCCTCTGAATTTGGTCAGGTTTTCCCTCTGGGTTTGGTCAGATTTTCCCCTCTGGGTTTAGTCAGGTTTTCCCTCTGGATTTAGTCAGATTTTCCCTCTGGATTTGCTTGGATTTTCCCTCTGGGTTTAGTCAGGTTTTCCCTCTGGATTTGCTTGGGGTTTCCCTCTGGGTTTGGTCGGGATTTTTGCTCTGGGTTTGGTCGGGTTTCCTCTGGATTTGGTCAGGTTTTCCCTCTGGGTTTGGTCGGGTTTTCCCTCTGGGTTTGGTTGGGTTTTCCCTCTGGTTTTGGTCAGGTTTTCCCTCTGGTTTTGGTCAGGTTTTCACTCTGGGTTTCCCTCTGGGTTTGGTTGGGTTTTCCCTCTGGGTTTGGTTGGGTTTTCCCTCTGAGTTTGGTCAGGTTTTCCCTTTGGGGTTTCATGGGTATTCCCTCTGGGTTTAGTCAGGTTTTCCCTCTGGATTTGCTTGGGGTTTCCCTCTGGGTTTGGTCGGGATTTTTGCTCTGGGTTTGGTCGGGTTTCCTCTGGATTTGGTCAGGTTTTCCCTCTGGGTTTGGTTGGGTTTTCCCTCTGGATTTGGTCAGGTTTTCCCTCTGGGTTTGGTTGGGTTTTCCCTCTGGGTTTGGTCAGGTTTGGTCGGGTTTTTCCTCTGGGTTTCCTTAGGATTTCTCCTCTGGGTTTATTTAGGGTTTCCCTTGGGTTTGGTCAGTGTTTCCCTCTGGGTCTGGCCGGGTTTTTGAGTGATCCCTGCACACCCCACCTGAGAACTGGATGGCGAAGCCCTGCTTGCTGGTGAAGAAGTCGGTGTTGAACTGCAGGATGACGGAGTTGAAGGTGCTGTGGATGTCCCCGGGCAGCCCCGAGCCGCTCATCTCCTTCAGCAGGATCCCGTTCTCCACCGGCCCGTCCCAGATCCGCAGCACGTCGTGGAACTCCTCCGTGTGGAAAACCAAGAAATGGAGCCTGAGGGGCAAAAACATCCAGAATTCAGACCTGGAATGTGGTTTGTGCCAAGTTCAGGCAGCCAGGCCCACATGGAATGTGTTGTCTCATCTGGAATTCAGACCTGCTTTGTGCCAAATTCAGGCAGCCAGGCCTGTGGCCCTGTTCTTCTAAAGTTTTGCTGAGCCTTCTGATGTTTACATTTTTATACTGGAGTTCTCATGCACTTTCATCTAAAAATATCATTGTTCTGCATTCTTTCTTGGAGGAGGAGAGAATTGATTGACTGTTGATCTGAGCAGTGTGGTTAAGAGGAGACAACCTCATCCTCCAATCTGCTTTCACAGTGAAAATTCTATAAATTACAAGGTCTGAAAAATAAACTCCCTCTTTTTGTTTTGGACATGTCTGCGTGTGAGTGTGTGTTCATTTCGTGTCCTGGTGTGACACAGGCCCACATGGAATGTGTTGTGTCATCTGGAATTCAGGCCTGGGATGTGGTTTGTGCCAAATTCAGACCTGGGATGTGGTTTGTGCCAAATTCAGACCTGGGATGTGGTTTGTGCCAAATTCAGACCTGGGATGTGGTTTGTGCCAAATTCAGACCTGGAGTGTGGTTTGTGCCAAATTCAGGCAGCCAGTTCTGATGCTGGATTGCAGCACCTCCAGGATTTTGGTGTGCTTTAGGAAGGTCTGGATGTTGCAGAACGGGATTTAGATCCAAAAACAGAGGAAGTTCAGTGGAGAATAGAGAGAAAATGAGGCAGCAGGAGCCAGAGCTCCAAAACCCACACCAGGGAGGGAAGGAAAACAGGAGTTCAGAAGGTGACAAGGAGCTGACACTGAGGGGTTATTTTGATGCTCTGAGGGCAGATTTCATTCCTTTCCTCTGATTTTAGAGTTGGGTCTGTCCTGGAGAGAGGGCAAAGCACTTCCTCAGGGAATTCCTCAGGGAAAGCTGCAGGTGAGGAATTCCCTCATGGTTGGGAATTCCTGTTGGAGTCTGGGGACCCAAGGGGATGGGAGAGGCAGGAGGTCCCTCGGTGCCCAGGTGAGGGCTGCTGGCACTCCAGGACAGGACAAACGTGGTCCCAACACATCCCTGGTGGGATCTCACCCTGCTCCTCACCAGGCCTGGCTCTGCTGTGGGAGGATGGGGAGCAGACGGATCCTTCCAGGCTTTTCCAAGAGCTTTGGGATCTTCCCAGGTTGGAAGAACCACCCAAGAAGATCCCAACCTGGTTATGGGGGAGCCACCAGCTGAAGGCTGCAATTCCAGGTCATGGAATGCCCTGAGTGGGAATGGACCCCCAGGGATCATCAAACCCAATTCCAGGCCCTGCAGACAGCCCCAAACCCCACCCTGTCCTTGAGGGTGATGTCCAAACCCTCCTGGAGCTCTGGCAGCCTTGGGAATTGTGACCATTCCCAGGAGCTGATCCCTTCCACTCCTGCACTCAAATCCCACCTGCAGAGGAGGAATTTCCCTGTCCCTGTTTGTCACTGCCCCATTTTCCCTCTGGCACAACAAAATCAGGCCAAACCATGGGCAAACACAACCCCAGTGTGAAATGGGGGCAGGAACCTAGAAACAAAACAAAAAAAAAAATCTGTAAAAAAAGAAACCCATCAGGTGCTGAGCTGAAATCCCTGCCAGCCCAAGGAGCCAAACAGGGAAGATTTCACTTGGCTGCTTTCCCATTTATCTGGGGCAAACATAAATAAATCAGGGACAGCCATTAAAAAAAAAAAAGTGGGGGAGAGGAAAAAAAAAAAAGCCCCACTGCAAAATCCTCAGCAACAAAATGATGCCCACAGAAGCTGGGAGAAACCAAAAGAGCTGAATCATAAATCTCCTGAGCAGAGACCTTGAGCAAAGAGAAATCAAGCCAGGCTTGAGGAAAATCAGGATGGATGGTGCAGAGCTGTTCTCCACGGCTGCCTCGGAGTGATTACGTTTGTTCTCAGCCTTAACTGGGCCCAGTGAGCCAGAAATGCTGGAAAAAAACTCACCCCTGGAGACCTTGGGATGGGGGAGAGGCTGCCAGAGGTTGAGCTGGGCTGGGGGGACACCCTGGAACTGCCCCCAGCAGCTCTGCCTAAACCACCCCCATTTCTTTGAGAAAAAACAACTGTGCCAGGGGTAGAAAACCTTGATCCAGGGGATCTGTGGGACAGGCTGTCCATGGGATCTGTTGGGATATCAGGTCTGGAGTTCCCTGGAGCAAATCCATTGACCCCACAGGCACATCTCAGCTTTTCCCTGATGTTGGAGATCAGGTAGAGCCCCTGCTTCAGCAAACAATGGAGGGAAAGGAGTTTTATTCCTGAGGGGAAAGGAGTTTTATTCCTGAGGGAAAGGGATTTTATTCCTCAGGGGAAAGGAGTTTTATTCCAGAGGGGAAAGGAGTTTTATTCCTGAAGGGAAAGGAGTTTTAGTCCTGCACTCTGACAATCCCAATTTCCCAATTACAGGCATGCAAATGCAGAAGAAAAAGAAAAAAAAAAAAGAAAAAAAAAAAAAAAAGAAGGCAGTAAATTGTAAATTAGAAATTGGGGAGATTATATCAATATAAACGTGAGAGAGGGGAAGTTCTGCCAGCCTTGCAAGGGGCAGAGAGGAGAGCCCAGCTCTTTCCTGAGACTGAAAACAATTCCTGAGGAGCTCATCCCAAAGCTCCCCAGCACCCCAAGGACCATCCTGGGGTGTTTTCTGCTGCCATTCCCCATCCAAGCTCTGCCCATCCCAGCCTGGGACCCTCCCTGGGTGCCACCAAAGCCACCCCAGCAGCAGTTTGGGGGCTGCCCACTGCCTCCCTCTGCCCCTGAGAGGCTTCCTCAGCTTGAAAGTCATCCCTGGGACAGTGGAATGTCCCAAAATGTGGAAGTGGTGACATTCCCGAGGCTGCCAGAGCTCCAGGAGCGTTTGGGATGCACAGGGTGGGGTTTTTTGGGGGTGTCTGGGCAGGATGATCCTCGTGAGTCCCTTCCAGCTCTGGGGATTTTCTCCTCTTTTTAGACAAAACTCTGGGAAGTGGAACCTGTCAATACCCACAGAAGTGGGATAAATCACCAACATCCATGGATTTTTACAACGCTGGGATCAGGGATGGACCCAGCTCTGCCACTTCTCTGTGTCCCCTGCTCCCAGCAAGGAATTTCCATCCATTTTCCAGCACCCCCTCCTTTCTTTTCCTCCTCCTTCCTCTGTGGGGTCAATATTTCTAACCCCAAGAGAATTCTCAGCTTGCTAACTTGCAAGCTTCTTTCTTAAAGGAAAACTTTCAACAGTTTTCTTTTTCTAAAACATCTTTCTCTCTTTCCCAAAACATTTCTAAGTAGGCAGTAATTTTTTCTCATAACAATCTTCTACAACTGTTATTTCCTATTACTTAAGAAATAGAAAAAGGGGTCAGTCCTACTGACCAATAAATACCTTTTTTAGCAAAGCATGCTATGTAAGAAGCAAAAATTGTAAATAAAGCCTTGTGTTGTTCACATAGTAAAAACTGGAGTCAAACCCTCATTATTTCATGTTCTGCTGTGACATTCCTCCTCTCCCCCAGCCCAACCAATGCACTCCATGTCCCAAACCCATCCCCTCTGCAGGAGCAGCCCTTTCCCTTTTGCAGCTCTGAAGTGCAGCCTCATTTTTCTCCCCGTCTCGCCCCCCTGCCCTTCCCCTCGTGCTGTGCAGATACAGCTTCATTCCAAAAGCTCTGGCGATTAATTTTCATGTAAGTTATAAATGAGAGCTTTATACAATTGTACCATGCGTGAAGAGGATTATTTTTCCAATGGATTACCATAAAAATGAAGTTGCTGGGAATGTGCTCTCTCCACTCCCCTGAGATCATCTGTGCTGCTGGAGCTGGGAGATGAAGGGGCAGGGAGAGGGAGCTCTGAGCTCTGGGAAAGGCAGGGTCACAGGGCTGTGTGGCTCTGACACCTCCTGGAAACTTTTCCTTTCACTCCTGGCCCTTTCCAAGCTTTTGGTTGATCCCAAATATCTGCTCACCTGGGTGCTTTTAGGGATTACAGGAGCAAAGTTGCTGAAGCAGCCTTTGGATGGGGGGAAAAAAGGGGCCTCTCTACTCTGTCCTATAAAAACCTTTTCCAGGAGAATAAAAATAGAGGAGATTTCAAGTGGAAGTTGCCTGTGCAGGGATTTAGCTGCTTTGGCCGTGCTTTTTCTCCTCTGTTCACACCCAAACCCATCCATTATTGAGCCATTCCAAAGGGCAGCGCTAATGGAGGGGAATTCTGCATGAAATAAAAATGAAAACTCTGGACCAAACCTGTCTGCAGCAGAAATCCACGGGCTAAAAGCAGCACGGAGCTCACCCAGAGGGACAGGCTGTGCTGCAGGGCTGATGGGTGCTGAGGCAGCAGGGAGGAGAAAATGGGATTGACAGGGAAGGAATTCAGGATGGAACAGGCACAGGCTTGGGATGAGCCAGGAATGGCTGACAGGGACTGGGAACTCTGATGGGAGAGGATTATTACTATTATTATTGTTATTATTATTGGATATTGGGGTATTATTGGATATTATTATTGGATATTATTATTAGTAGTAGTAGTAGTATTGGAGATGCTTGTAGAGTATTATTATTATTACTATTACTATTATTATCATTATTAATATTGGAGATGCTGGCAAAGGATATTATTATTATTATTATTATTATTATTATTATTATTATTATTATTATTATAGATGCTGGGAGAGGATATTATTATTATTACTATTATTATTATTGATGCTGGGAGAGGATTTTATTTATTTTATTTTATTTTATTTTATTTTATTTTATTTTATTTTATTTTATTTTATTTTATTTTATTTTATTTTATTTTATTTTATTTTATTTTATTTTATTTTATCTATTATTCAGAACTTTTAAGGTGCACTTCTCCCCCTCAAATCCCACCACTCAAAGCTTGGCTTGCCCAAATATTCCAGTTTCTGGAGGCTTTGGCCAGCCTGGAATCTGTGGGAACAGCCAGGGCAGCCCTGAGGGGTTTGGGCAAACACCCCTGTGGGGTGGTGGGGCAGAAGTGAAGGGTCAGGGAGCAGGAGCTGATCCTGAGCCATTCCCTGGGATTTCCTACACCACCCTCATTCCAGGATTGTGTCACTTGGGCATTCAGCACCTTTGGAAGTCCCTCATTAATCTGGTGCAAGAAAAAAAGTTTGATTCTGGATGTATCCCATTAAGGAGAGGGGTGGGAAGCTGTCCATGGACACCAAAGCTCTGGGATGAGCAGGACCAGGACATGGCCTGGTGTCACCACCCAGGGCTGTGACACACAGGGGACACACAGGGTTAAAAACAGAGGGGCACTGGTGCCACTGGGGGCTGATCCATTGACACTGGGGACACTGGTGTCACTGGGGGCTGATCCATTGACATTGGGGGCACTGATTCCACTGGGGGCTGATCCACTGACACTGGGGGCACTGGTGCCACTGGGGGCTGATCCAATGACATTGGGGGCACTGATGTCACTGGGGGCTGATCCAATGACATTGGGGGCACTGGTGCCACTGGGGGCTGATCCAATGACATTGGGGGCACTGGTGCCACTGGGGGCTGATCCAATGACATTGGGGGCACTGATGTCACTGGGGGCTGATCCAATGACATTGGGGGCACTGGTGCCACTGGGGGCTGATCCAATGACATTGGGGGCACTGGTGCCACTGGGGGCTGATCCACTGACACTGGGGGCACTGGTGCCACTGGGGGCACTGGTGTCACCGGGGGCTGATCCAATGACATTGGGGGCACTGGTGCCACTGGGGGCTGATCCATTGACACTGGGGGCACTGGTGCCACTGGGGGCTGATCCAATGTCACTGGGGGCACTGGTGCCACTGGGGGCTGATCCAATGTCACTGGGGGCACTGATGGCACTGGGGGCTGATCCATTGACATTTGGGGCACTGGGGGCTGATCCATTGACATTGGGGGCACTGGTGCCACTGGGGGCTGATCCAATGACACTGGGGGCACTGGTGCCACTGGGGGCTGATCCAATGACACTGGGGGCACTGGTGCCACTGGGGGCTGATCCATTGACATTGGGGGCACTGATGGCACTGGGGGCTCTGCTGGGAAATGTCCCTGCCCATAAATCCTTAATCCCAGCCCAAACCATTCCCTGATTCTGCAACCAAAGCAGTGACCTCTCCCTGCCTGTCCCCTCTCAGAGTGACAGGAGCTTCTCCCTCCTTGCTTTATTTAATTATGGACCTGGAAAAATCAGCTCCACGTGGGAAAGAAAAAAGCACAAGACCCAACTCACCCAATGGTGCATCCAGGCTCTGCCTCGATGGTCCAGATGCAGTTGAGGTTGTGGTCGTAGGGAGTTGGGTATCCTGGAGAAAGGATCCGTCCCGAGGCCTCTCCTCTGATTGTCCCTCCACACTCGGCTGCAACAAAAATATTTATGGGGTTAGGGAGAAGATTTGTGGTTTTCTGTGGCTCCTGCATGGCAACAATCTCACTCTGAAACTGAGATTATTCCTGGCTTTCCCCAGGGATTTGAAAAGCTTACAAAGGTGAAGAGAATTGCTGAATTTGGCTGAGTTATCAGAATTATTCTGCATTTCTGTGCTCGTTCTGAACACCTGGCAAAGCTGCCCTCCACCTTCCTGAATCCCCAGAGCCTGCCAGGATCCTGCTCCCCTCCTCGGATTCATCAGAAAATGAAGGATAAGAAGGCAAAGAACTTGTAAATGTCGCTGTAAATGAACTGCAAAGAACGTGAGGATTTGGAATAATTTCCATAAGCTATCCATTCAGATTCTGTAATTTTCATTTCTTTGAGTTTTCTTTCATTTCTTTTTAATTTCCAGACACGGCCTCATATCCGACACACGCAGAGCAAACAGGGTGAAGGTTAACAAAGTGCACCAACGACAGAAATTTATCTTTTTACATCAATAAATGAGGCTAAAATTCCAGCCAAGGAATGGTCCTGCCTCCTGGGAGAGAGAACACGGAGTGCCAGGGGCTGAGCACATCCCTGGGTGTGGAGATCTCCCAGGGGACTCAGTGTCCAACAACTCCCCCACGGCCTGGGCACAGCAGGACAGGAATGGGGAATCAGCTCCATTCCTTTCACACACCAAACCCCAAATCAGGATTTCCCAAGCAGGAAGAGCTGCAGGTGAAAGGGAAACTCAGGACTCAGCAGAGGGAATTGAAATGTCTGGGGATGGGGATCAGATGTCAGGCAGCTCTCAAATAAACCTGGCTGGGAGCTGTCACATGCCAGGACACACATTGATGTCACTATCAGGAGGTGCCACTCACTCAAACACGTCCAGAGTGAAAGGACAAGGGCTGGAAAAGCACAAGGAAGCAAAAAACCCTTGTGAAATGTGTGTTTAGGGCAGAATATTTCATGTTAAAGCACAAAGAAGCAAAAAAAACTTGTCAAATGTGTGTTTAGGACAGAGTATTTCATATTAAAGCACAAGGAAGCAAAAAAACCCTTTTCAAATGTGTGTTTAGGACACAGTATTTAATGTCAAAGCTGCTTCAAGTGCTCTCCATCTCACACAGGATCCTCACCACATTAATTAGTGCAGATGGGTAATTAATAGCAGAGTTAATGTCCATGGATCAGTAAAGCAGGGACATAAAATGGTCAGGGTGGGGAATCCACAAGGAAATAATTTCATGGGGGTTTTGGAGGAGCAGGAGGTGTCTCCATCTGACAGAGGATCCTCACGCACTCACCACAACTTAATTAGTGCAGGTGTAATTAATATGAGAGTTAATGTCACATGGATGAGCAAAGCAGGGACAAAAGGTGGGCAGGGTATGGGATCCAAGGAAATAATTTCCTGGAAGTTCTGGTGGAGGAGGAGGAGGTGTCTCCATCTTAAGGACCCTTACCACACACACCTTAATTAGTGCAGATGCAATTAACAGCAGAGTTAATGCCAATGGATCAGCAAAGCAGGGACAAGGGTGGTCAGGGCACGGAATCCAAAAGGAAATCATTTCCTGGAGGTTTTGGAGCAGCAGGAGGTGTCTCCCATCTTGAGACACCTCACAGAGGATCCTCACCACATTAATTAGTGCATATAGGGATAATTAGTAGCAGAGTTAATGTCAATGGATCAGCAAAGCAGGGACATAAAATGGTCAGGGTGGGGAATCCACAAGGAAATAATTTCCTGGAGGTTTTGGGAGGTGTCTCTGTCTCAAGGAACTTTACTACACAGGACTTAATTAATGTAGATGCAATTAACAGCAGAGTTAATGTCAATGAATCAGCAAAGCAGGGACAAAGGGTGGTTAGGGCACAGAATCCAAAAGGAAATCACTTCCTGGATGTTTTGGAGGAGGAGGAGGTGTCTCCATCTTGAGACACCTCACAGAGGATCCTCACCACATTAATTAGTGCAGATGGGTAATTAATTGCAGAGCTACTGTCCATGGATCAGCAGAGCAGGGACATAAAATGGTCAGGGTGGGGAATCCACAAAGAAATCATTTACTGGAGGTTTTGGGAGGTGTCTCCATCTCAAGGAACTTTACTACACAGGACTTAATTAGTGTAGATGCAATTAACAACAGTTAATGTCAATGGATCAGCAAAACAGGGACAAAGGGTGGTCAGGGCACGGAATCCAAAAGGAAATCACTTCCTGGAGGTTTTGGAGCTGCAGGAGATGTCTCCCATCTTAAGATGCCTCACAGAGGATCCTCACTACATTAATTAGTGCAGATGGGTAATTAATAGCAGAGTTAATGTCAATGGATGAGCAAAGCAGGGACATAAAATGGTCAGGGTGGGGTATCCAAGGAAATCCCAGTCTGGGGAGTGTTGGAGGAGCAGGAGCTGTCTCCATCTTGAGGACCCTCACCACACTCACCATAACTTAATTAGTGTAGGTAAGGGTAATTAATAAAGGAGTTAATGTCAATGAATCAGCAAAGCAGTGATCAAAAATGGTCAGGGTGGGGTATCCAAGGAAATAATTTCCTGGAGGTTTTGGAGGAGCAGGAGCTGTCTCCACCTTGAGGACCCTCACCACACTCACCACAACTTAATTAGTGTAGGCAGGGGTAATTAATACCAGAGTTAATGTCAATGGATCAGCAAAGCAGGAATCAAAAATGATCAAGGTGGGGTATCCAAGGAAATCCCAGTCTGGAGAGTGCTGGAGGAGCAGGAGTGTCTCCATCTTGAGGACCCTCACCACAACTTAAATTAGTGTAGGTAGGGGTAATTAAAAAAAGAGTTAATGTCAATGGATGAGTAAAGCGGGGACCAGAAATGGTCAGGGTGGGGTATCCATGGAAACCCCAGTCTGGAGAGTATTGGAGGAGCAGGAGTGTCTCCATCTTGAGGACCCTCACCACAACTTAATTAACTTAATTAGCAGAGACACAATTAACAGCTGAATTAATGTCAGTGGATCAGCAAAGCAAGGACCAAGGGGGTTCAGGGTTGTGGGATCCAAGGAAATCTCGCCCTGGAGGTGCTGGAGGAGGAGGAGGAGGAGAAGGAGAAGGAGGAGGAGAAGGAGAAGGAGAAGAAGAAGCAGGTGGAGGAGGAGGAGGAGGAGGAGCAGGAGGAGGTGTCTCACCCACGCAGGTGGGCAGGGGCTGGTCCCAGGCTCTCCTCTCCCCGGTCAGGCACACCAGGACCCTGGTGCCCCTCAGGGTGTACCCGGGGTCGCAGCTGAAGGACACCGAGCTGCCAGCGAAGTGTCCCTCGTCGTGCACCTTGTACCCAAACTGGGGCACGCCGGGGTCCTCGCACTTGATGAGCTCAAAACCTGCAGCAGGGAGGAAGGGCAGCTGTTGGGGCTGGGGGTTTCACAGCCAGGAGGGTTTCACACAAAGCTGTGGTGGGGTTTTAATTCTTACAAATTGTTGGGAACCAAAAGGGGGCATGTTGGAAATTAGTGGGGTTTTAGTTAATGTTGGAGTTGTGATTTGAATTTCTGGATTGTTACAGCCTCAATAGGAAAGGTTTGATCAAATCCCAGGGAACAGGGACAGGAGGAGAGGGAACGGCCTCAGGCTGGGCCAGGGGAGGCTCAGGTTGGACATGAGCAGGAATTTCTCCATGGAAAGGGTGCTCAGGCCTTGGAACTGCCCAGGGAGGTTTGGACCCCCATCCCTGGAGGTGTCCAAGGAACACCTGCATGTGGCACTCAGTGACAAGGTGGGGATTGGGCACAGCTTGGAGAGCTTTTCCACCCTCAATAATCCTGGGATTCTGATCCTTTCCAACTCCACAGAAAGAACCCTTCGCTCGCATGCAACACAAAACCCACACAAAATCCACCTGGGCCTGTGGGATTCCCAGCGCCCAGGGATTGGGACTCACTGGAGAACTGCAGCTCGAAGCCCTTGCTGGTGTTGGCAGTGTCAGTGATGAACTCCAGCCACATGGAGCTGGAGGTGCTGTTGATGCTGGTGCCCAGCAGCTCCGAGCGGCTGAAGGTGCCCAGCAGCCGGGCAGAGCTGTTGGTGCCATCGTACACCTGAGGGGAACAAGAAAAAATCCAGCCTGGAAAAGCCATTCCTGGGATCAAACTTCCCAGAGAAGCTGTGGCTGCCCCTGGATCCCTGGAAGTGTCCAAGGCCAGGCTGGACAGGGTTTGGAGCAGCAGTGGAAGGTGTCCCTGCCCATGGCACTGGATGATCCTTAAGGTTCCTTCCCACCCAAAGCATTCCAGGATTTCTCTGCAGTTTCACTGAGCTCTAGAACAGAGAAATGCTGAGAAATTTATTCCAAAATGAGAATGAGGAGAGAAAATGTGCTGAGGTCCCTTCAGACACCTCACACCCCTCATCCCATTCCCAGCTTGTCCCTGCTCTGCTCACAGCAACACCCTGGGCTGGCCTTTGGCTTCTTTTGGTGCAGCAGCTTCTTGGGAAGAGCTGATGCTCTGATTTGGGGTCACCTGCACTCAGATCAAGGAATTTGCTCTTGGCACTGAGCTGATCCCAGGTATTGGAGGGAAAAGGGAAGGAAACAACCAACCTCACTCTGAATTCCAGCATCAGGCTGGAAAAGCAACTCCAACCCTTCAGGATTTGTGCCACAAATGATCCAGGAGTGATCCCCAGATCCACCAGTGCAGACAGGGACAAATCCTTTGGGCAATGTGAGCTGAGATCCAGAGATCTCAACTGAAAGTCTCAATCAATGAAACTGCACAGTGCTGCCCACCCGAGGAGCAGGATTTACACCCTGGAGGATCTGCACCCTCCTCCTCACCCGACTTACTCTGCACGCAGGGCTGCATCTCCTCCACTCTCTTTCCCAAGGAGCAGCTACTGAAAAAAACCCAAATTTTTCCCTCCAGACTGACTCAGAGATGAGCCTTGAACTCGCTGTGATCTAAAAAAACCTCCACAAATGTGGTTTTTTCTCCCTTCCTTTCGTGAGGACCAAGAGCAGCTCCTCACTAGTGAAGATCAATAGGAACTTTCCTCAGATGAGCAGTTGATGACAAACCTGCTGAGAAAATGTAATTCCTCTGACAAGAAGTACATTCCTTGCATTAACAGGAAATCTTTCTCCCTTTCCAATCATCTGTGAGCTGGGAACGTGGATTGCACCTCTCCTGGAGTGTGACACTTCAATGAGGACAGAGGCATTCCTGGGAAGATGCCTCGGCACATCCTTGTAATATTAATGCCTCCTCCAAAACCATTCCTGTGGTTAATAAAAAACTCAGCCTGGATTTGTCTCCTCCTCCACGGAGTCCTGGAGCTTGAATAATCTGAAGGGAGTCTGGAGTTCTGCATTTCAATCAGCTCCTTTTTGGGACAAACCAGCCTTGATTCTTCAAAGCACTAAAAGAACGTTCAAACCCTCACGATTCTGATGGATGAGGAGTTTTTCCTTTACAATTCCACAGCTGAGAGCTGAAGTTGAGCTGGTCTGGGGGAAATTTGGTGTTCCAAACTGCCATGGCCATCACTCCATGGCACTGGAGCACCCCTGGGATGACACAGCTTTTTCCAGAGGTCACTCACACCTAATCCCATCAACATTTTAGAGCATTTAGAGCTCCACTGCCCCAGCCAGAATTACCTTGAGGACATCTCCTGCCTCCAGCTCGAAGGTCCTGGCTTTCAGCTGGATGCCTTTCCCCGGCTGGCTCTGGATGGAGTAGATGCACTCGTGGTTGTTGTTGTAGTTCAGGGGGTAGTTGGGGGACAGCAGCACACCCTGGGTCCCCGTCACGGACGAGCCACACTCAGCTGCACCGAGACACAGACGCACATTTCAGTGACCCCAAAAGGTCCTGGCCACACCACGCATGCAGGTGACTCCTCTGAGGGCCACAGCTGCTCAGCCCTTCCTGCAGCAGGAAGGAAAGAGGCTTCTCCCTGTTCTTATTCACTAGTGATGCCTTAAATTTTATCTTTTGTGTTTTTCAGGTTCTGTGGTGCCCAGGGTGCAGCTCTGAGCTCACAGTCAGGGTCACTCAGCTCTCTGCACACAGCAGGGACACAAAACAAATCCTTGTCCTGCTGCACACCAAGGACAACTTTCAGCCCAACAGCACCAACAAGGGTGGCTGGAGGGAGGAACAAGAAGGATGGGAGCTCACAGCCTGGAGCTGGAATTGGACAATTCAACCCTAATATGCAAATGGACCAAAGCTTATAAAAGTGTGAGACCTCGTGACTGTTTGTCCATTTTGTGTCCATTTTGTGCCCATTTTGTGACCATTTTGGGTCCACCTTGGGTCCATTTTGTGACCATTTTGGGTCCACCTTGGGTGCAGCCCTGGCCAGGCTCTTGTCCTGCCCAAGCTGTACCCTAAAGGCCTTTCAATAAATCTCTGCTTTATTCTTCAGCTCTGCCCAGTCTCTGTTCCAGCTCAGCCTTCCCAAGGCATCACTACAACTGCACACTGTCCCCTTTTCCACCACATTTGCCTAGCCAGGCTTCTCTCCTCCTTCAGAACCTGCCTAAATGTGAATCTGTGGGGAATCTGGGGGAAATCTGTGGGAATTTGGGGGAAATCTGTGGGAATCTGTGGGGAATCTAAATCTGTGGGAAATCTGTGGGAAATTTGGGGGATCTGTGGTGATTCTGTGGGGAATCCAAATCTGTGGGAAATTTGGGTGAATCTGTTTGAATCTCTGTGAAATCTGTGGGGAATCTGTAGGAAATTGGTATAAATCTGGGTGAATCTGTGGGGAATCTATCTAAATGTAAATCGGTGTGAATCTCTGTGAAATCTGTGGGGATCTGTGGGAAATCTGTGGGAATTCTATATAAATTTGTGTGAACCTGTGAAAAGTCAGTATAAATCTGTATAAATCTGGGTGAATCTGTGTAAAATCAGTATAAATCTGTGTGAATCTATGTAAAATTGGTATAAATCTGGGTGAATCTGTGGGGGAAATCTAAATCTGTGGGAATCTGTGCAAATGTAAATCTGTGTGAATGTAAATCTGTGTGAATTTCTGTGGGGATCTGTAGGGATCTATGGGAAATCTGTGGGAAATCTGCATGAATCTGTGTAAAATCAGTATAAATCTGTATAAATCTGTGTAAAATCAGTATAAATCGGTGTGAATCTATGTAAAATTGGTATAAATCTGGGGGAATCTGTGGGGGAATCTAAATTTGTGGGAATCTGTAGGGAATTTACTGTGTGAATCTCTGTGGGGATCTGTGGGAAATCTGCATGAATCTGTGCAAAATCAGTATAAATCTGTATAAATCTGGGTGAATCTGTAAGGAATCTGTGTAAATGTAAATCTGTGTGAATCTGTGTGGGGATCTGTGGGGATCTATGGGAAATCTGTGGGAAATCTGCATGAACCTGTGTAAAATTGGTATAAATCTGGGTAAATCTGCAGGAAATCTGTGTAAATGGAAATCTGTGTGAACCCCTGTGAAATCTGTGGGGATCCTGTATAAATCTGCGTGAACCTGTGTAAAATATTGGTATAAATCTGTACAAATCTGGGTAAATCTGCAGGAAATCTGTGTAAATGGAAATCTGTATGAGCCTCTGTGGGGATCTGTGGGAATTCTGTATAAATCTGGGTGAATCTGTGTAAAATTGGTATAAATCTGTATAAATCTGGGTAAATCTGCAGGAAATCTGTGCAAATGGAAATCTGTGTGAACCCCTGTGAAATCTGTGGGGATCCTGTATAAATCTGGGTGAATCTGTGTAAAATTGGTATAAATCTGTATAAATCTGAGTAAATCTGTGGGAAATCTGTGTAAATGTAAATCTGTGTGAACCTCTGTGGGGATCTGTGGGAATTCTGTATAAATCTGGGTGAATCTGTGTAAAATTGGTATAAATCTGGGTAAATCTGCAGGAAATCTGTGTAAATGGAAATCTGTGTGAACCCCTGTGAAATCTGTGGGGATCCTGTATAAATCTGCGTGAATCTGTGTAAAATTGGTATAAATCTGTATAAATCTGGGTAAATCTGCGGGAAATCTGTGTAAATGGAAATCTGCGTGAATCTGTGTGGGGATCTGTGGGAATTCTGTATAAATCTGGGTGAATCTGTGTAAAATTGGTATAAATCTGTATAAATCTGGGTAAATCTGTGGGAAATCTGTGTAAATGGAACCCCTGTGTGAACCTCTGTGGGGATCTGTGGGAATTCTGTATAAATCTGGGTGAATCTGTGTAAAATTTGTATAAATCTGTATAAATCTGGGTAAATCTGCAGGAAATCTGTGTAAATGTAAATCTGCGTGAACCTCTGTGGGGATCTGTGGGAATTCTGTATAAATCTGGGTGAATCTGTGTAAAATTGGTATAAATCTGTATAAATCTGGGTAAATCTGTGGGAAATCTGTGTAAATGTAAATCTGTGTGAACCTCTGTGGGGATCTGTGAGAATTCTGTATAAATCTGGGTGAATCTATGTAAAATCTGTATAAATCTGTGTGAATCTGTATAAACCTGTGTGGATCTGTATAAACCTGTGTGGATCTGTATAAACCTGTGTGGATCTGCCTCAGCACAACCCCACGCCGAGGATTTTCTGTTCCTCCTGCCGAGCTCCCACACGAGCCAGCCGTGAGTCACTGTTTTCCCAGCCTGTTTACCCTGGAAGATTTTCTGCTGTCAAACACTGGCTGCCTGCTCCTCTGGGGCTGTGCAGGCAGGGCTGGGGACAGGCAGGGATGGGGACAAGCACTCCAAAGTCCCTCCAGAGCAATTTTTGGGCTCAACCTCTTGTCCCTGTGCCCCCACAGCTCCTGGAGCTGAGGGAACCATGCCAGGGCAGCTCCTGGCTCTGCTGCTCCTCCAGGGAAGGGTTAAAGGAGGAGGCAGCAGCAGATGCACCCAGAGGAGGCATTTTGGAGGTGACTTTGTCCTCTGCTCTTGCCATGGGATGAAAAGCAGGATTTTGGCACAGAATCCCCAGGGACATCTCAGGGAGCTGGTCCTGGCCAGAGGGCTTGGACAAAGGAACAAAAACCACTCTCAGTTCTCCCCAGACCATCTCTAGGACAGGAGGTGAATACAGAGTGTCTGGAAAAGCAATTAAATCTCCTGTGATCTTAATGAGTCAGTCTCACATTTCCATCCCTATCCAGGCAGATCTGAGCGGGCAGTGGGGACACTGACAGAGCTGTCACCCTGCCACAGAGCTCTGGGCCATCAGCCCTGAGTTTGCCCTGTTATGATAAACCCAAGCTGTCAATTCCGAGCCAGGAACAGCAGCCAGGGTGTCCACTTAGTGCTGCTGTCTGAGGCTCCAGTTTAAAGCTCTCTAAATGATTTTTTTTTTGATTCTCATTGCCCTGATGAGCTTTATCTGCAGCCTGGTTGTTATTCCTGCACTCAAGAGGCTGCCTGTCCCAGCAGGGCTCAGCAGCACTGGGAAATTCAGCACCACAGGCTGGGAGGAGGCAGCAGCTGCCTCTGGTGGGGAGCTTTGCCCTGCAATGGTCACCAATGGTCACCTCAAAGGTCACCCAAAGCTCAGGACGATCTCCTGAGCAGGTTTGGCCACCAGGTGAGATCTGGAGGAATCCCTCAGGCTCTGGGTGAGCAGAGCTGGGAAGGATTTCTTATTGAAATTCTACACCAAATAAATGTGTGCCATCTTTTTGCCAAGGCCTGGAGCATCCTCCTTCCTTCCAAATTTGTGTCCCTGCCCTGTGACACTCCCCAGCCCTGCCAGGTGAGGGTTCTGCACCCCTCCTGCAGCAGGAACAGCAGCCAGGAGCTGCAGATCAATCCTTCCCCTCCTCTAGCCTTGCATTTATTGATTTAGCAGTGCAAATAACAGCTGGTGGGGCTGGAAAAGGACCTGCAGGAAGGGAAAGGTGTGAGAAATAATGTGGAGAACAAAGGAGAGGTCAAAGGCAGGGGGGTTCCCAGACATATCCATAAAAATGTGGGATTTGCCTGGATGTGGGATTACAGCACTCTGCAATTCCAAGGGGGAACACCTAAAACCCAGCAGGAACTGCCCCAGAAGGGAGAAGCAGCTCTGGGGTCACTGGGGCACATGGGGCTCCTGGGGACCTGTCACCTCCTGTAGAGTGTCACCCATCTCAGGGGTGTCACCCATCCATCCCAGGGGTGCTCCCATCCATCCATCCATCCCACAGATGTCCCCCATCTGTCCCAAGGGTGCTCCCATCCATCCTAGGGATGTGACTCACCTCAGGGCTGTCACCCATCCCTCCCAGGGATGTCACCCATCCATCCCAGGGGTGCTCCCATCCATCCCCAGGAATGTCACCTATCCCAGGGACGTTACCCATCCATCCCAGAGGATGTTACCCATCCATCCCAGCAATGGCATTCATCCCAGGGCTGTCACCCATCCCAAGGGCTGTCACCCATTCCAGGGTTGCTCCCATTCATCCTAGGGCTGTCACCCATTCATCCCAGGCTGCCACCCATCCATCCTGGGCTGCCACCCATCCATCCCAGGCGCTATCACCCATCCCAAGGGCTGTCACCCATTCCAGGGATGTTACCCATCCATCCCAGGGTGTCACCCATCCCAGGGGCTGTCACCCAGCCCAGGGGCTGTCACCCAGCCCGGGGGTGTCCCCATCCATCCCAGGGGTGCCCCCACCCATCCCAGGGGCTGTCACCCATCCCAGGGGTGCCCCCACCCATCCCAGGGGCTGTCACCCAGCCCGGGGGTGTCCCCATCCATCCCAGGGGCTGTCACCCACCCATCCCAGGGAATGTCACCTATCCCAGGGACGTTACCCATCCATCCCGGGCTGTCACCCATCCCAGGGGCTGTCACCCATCCCAGGGGTGTCCCCATCCATCCCAGGGGCTGTCACCCAGCCCAGGGGTGTCCCCATCCATCCCAGGGGCTGTCACCCAGCCTGGGGGTGTCCTCATCCATCCCAGGGGTGTCCCCATCCATCCCAGGGGCTGTCACCCATCCCAGGGGCTGTCACCCATCCCAGGGGCTGTCACCCAGCCCGGGGGTGCCCCCCTCCATCCCTGCCCACCTCAGCAGTGCAGCACAGCGGGGGCAGCCAAGCAGAAGGAAAGCACATGACCACCTACCAACACACCTTGGCAGAGGCGAACTCCACACACGCCGTCTCCCGCCCAGGCAGGTGATCCGCGCCGCGCCCTCCAGCCGGTAGCCCGGGAAGCAGGAGAAGCTCAGCACGTCCCCCACGCCGAACTGCAGCCCCTTCCTGATGCTGTAGGCCGGCACCTCGGGCTCGTCACACGGCTCCAAGTCGTACTCTGGAGGGGAGGAATGGATTTTAGGGGCTGGCACAGGGGGTGCGGGATTCTGTCCTCACCGGAGAGGACACGAGGATGCAAGGGAGCCTTGATCCAGCTGCAGTGAATCCATGAGGATGGAATCCTGTTCTGAGCCTTGAAAACCTACCAAGGATTTCACCCCCAAGCTAAAACTTCTGTCCTCTCTGGACGATCCAAGGGAGCTCTGAGCTTTGATCCAGCTGCAGTGAATCCATCAGACTGGAATCCTCTTTGAGCCATGAAAATCCTGCTGGATTTCAGCCTGCACCTACAGCTAAGGGATTCTGTCCTCCCTGGAGAGGACACGAGCATGCAATGGAGCCTTGATCCAGCTACAGTGAATCCATGAGGATTCCAAGCCATGAAAACCCACCTGGATTTCACCACCAAGCTACAACTCAGGGGTTCTGCTCTCCCTGGAAAGAACATGAGGATCCAAGGGAACTCTGAGCCCTGATCCAGTTGCAGTGAATCCATGAGAATGGAATCCTTTCTGAGCTATAAAAACCCTCCTGGATTTCACCCCCAACCTAAAACTCGGGGGTTCTGTCCTCACCGGAGGGGACGTGAGGATCCAAGGGAGCTCTGAGCCTTGATCCAGCTGCAGTGAGGATGGAATCCTTTCTGAGCCATGAAAACCCTCCTGGATTTCACCCCCAACCTAAAACTCAGGGGTTCTGTCCTCACCGGAGAGGACGTGAGGATGCAAGGGAACTCTGAGCCATGATCCAGCTGCAGTGAATCCATGAGGATGGAATCCTGTTTGAGCCATGAAAACCCTCCTGGATTTCAGCCTCCTCCTACAGCTAAGGGATTCTGTCCTCCCAGGAGAGGACACAAGGATCCAAGGGAGCTCTGAGCCCTGATCCTGCTGGAGTGAATCCATGAGGATGGAATCCTGTTTGAACCATGAAAACCTACCAAGAATTTCACCCCCAAGCTAAAACTTCTGTCCTCTCTGGAGGATCCAAGGGAGCTCTGAGCTTTGATCCAGCTGCAATGAATCCACGAGGATGGAATCCTGTTTGAGCCATGAAAACCCTCCTGGATTTCACTCCCAAGCTAAAACTCAGGGGTTCTCTGGAGAGGACGTGAGGATCCAAGGCAGCTCTGAGCCCTGATTCAGCTACAGGGAATCCATGAGGATTCCAAGCCATGAAGACCCACCTGGATTTCACCCCCAACCTGAAACTCAGGGGTTTTCTGGAGAGGACATGAGAATCAAAGGGAGCTCTGGGCCCTGATCCTGCTGGAGTGAATCCATGAGGATGGAATCCTTTTTGAGCCACGAAAACCTACCAAGGATTTCATCCCCAGGCTAAAACTTCTGTCCTCTCTGGACGATCCAAGGGAGCTCTGAGCTTTGATCCAGCTGCAGTGAATCCATGAGGATTCCAAGCCATGAAAACCCACCTGGATTTCACCCCCAGCCTACAACTCCCCCCCAGCAGGTGCCAGTTCCTGTCACAGTGACACTGGTGGGGATGGGAATTTGTCATTGTCCCCGTGCTGCAGCCCAGGGAGGATGGATTGATCCGGGTGGGATTTCTGCTGCCTCTCCATTTCTAATCCTGGAAATGGATGATCCTGCTCAGGGAGTGCAGGAGGACACTGAAGCTGCTGCTCCAAGAAAGGTCACGTAGGATTTTGGCCAACAGCCAAACTCACATCTCTGACCCCAAAGCAACTTGAAGGAAAACTCTTTTGAGGGCGTTTCTGGAAAAATCTCCAAGTCCAAAGCCTGTACATTAACATATATATATGTAAAGGAAGCTAAAATTAGAACTGACTCCCGTTTTTGCTTTCCAAGATAGGAAAGAAGCCTTGAAATACACTGAAAATGAGAGTTATAATTAGAGGCGAGCCTTTGAAAGGCAAAAAGCCATTTTCCCCTCATCAAAATGGGAGTTAATTGGAAATTTTCTGACTGGTTTCCACATTCAAATCCCTGACTTCAGAGGCCAGGAACAAAGGCACTGGGAGCCAGGTTTCAGCTGCATCTATGGCAACAGCTCTGCCCGTCAGGGAAAGTGCCAGACCAAGCTCCACGGGAAAAATGGGAATTTCTCTCCTTCCCTGGGTGCTGAACTGGCGGCTCAGGACTGGGAAGGACAAAGGACAGAGGCAAGGACAGCAGCAGTGCAATAATCTCCTGTCCTTCCCTGATTGGTGCAGGGAATGGCTGCTGGGGCAGCAAAGTGACATTCCCTGGGATGGGAGACTTGGGAATCATTTGGAGGAGTCCAGCCCAGAGGACACAGACAAACATCTCGTGCCCTTCAACCAGAGTGCTCTGCACTGCCACATGTCCCTTTTTTGGGTCCCTCTCCAAGTCCCCAACCGACAAAATTAGGAATTCCTCTGACAAACCTGCATTTTGGATCACCACACCCACTCAAAGCCACCATCACTGCAATGGCTGAGCAAGCACAGCTCAGCATGGCATTGCTGGAATCTCTGGGCAGGAATTGTTTCCCTCAGCCTCCTCCTGACTCCTGGAGTCAGGAAAATCTGGATCCTGCTGGGGGCAGCAGGAGGGAGCTCCCATCTGGTACCACCCCAGAGCAACTGAGCCAGCCCAGCCAGGGCAAAACGCATTTTCCAGTTCCCTGGAAGTGCCAGTGGGAATCATGGAAACCCGGCCTGGGATATGGCAGGTGTGTGTTAAAACCCTGGAAGCGCTGGGGTGGGAAGGGAAATTAGGAATCATCCAGTGCCATGGGGACATCCCTGCCCTGGGGACACCTCCCGGTGTCCCAGGCTGCTCTAAACCCTGTCCAGCCTGACCTTGGGACACTTCCAGGGATCCAGGGGCAGCCACAGCAAATCTGCGAATCCCCAGCCCCTCCCCACCCTCACAGGGAGGAATTTCTTCCCAAAATCCCACCCAAATCTCCTCTTTCCCAGTTTGAAGCCATTCCCTGTGCCCTGTCATTCTTTTCCTCCTCCCCAGTCCCTCTCCAGCTCTCCTGGAGCCCCTTTAGACCCTGAAAGGAGCTCTGAGCTCTCCCTGGAGCTTCTCCTCTCCAGGCTGGGCATTCCCAGCCTGATCCATGGCAGAGGCACATCCAGGACAGGCTGCAGGCACAGGGTGGTCACTGCAGGAGCATCCAAGTGCAGCAACGCCCGAGGCAAAAAGAGGGAGCAGCCCCACCCTGCTCCTCATCCCGGCACTCCAGACTGCTCCATGCTGCTTCCAAAGGATCCCAGCTGGCCCTGGGCTGGAAATGCTGGGCCTGCTGCAGTGATTTTCCTTTAAAAACAGATGAGGTGTTTGGGGAAAGAGGGACAGCAATGCCCAAAAATCCTGAGTTGGAATTGTCCATAAACGGAGCAGGGAAGATGAGGGTGAGGAGGGGGACAGCAACACCTGGAGAGGGATTTAATTCCATTAATTAAATTAATTCCATTAATTAATTAAGTGGGTCCATTCCTGTTTTTCCAGCCCAGGACAGACAGAATTGTTCCTCTGGTTATATGGAGGCTGCAAGGGGAACATTTCTCAGGACACATTGGGAATATTTCTTGGGACACACTGAAATTTAATACTGGGATAATTTACTGGGTGACAAAAGGAGTGACCCAAACCAATGGAAAATTATTCCCAGGGTTTTACTGGGAGGGTGGGGAGGCCCTGGCAGCCCAGAGAAGGGGTGGCCCATCCTTGGAAGTGTCTAAGGCCAGGTTGGAGCAGCGTGGGGTAGGGGAGGATTGGGTAGGGGTGGGGCTGGATGAGCTTTAAGGTCCCTCTGAACCAAAATCATTCACAGAAAAGTGGGAAGGGAAGGAAGGAACAGAAGGAAGGAAGGAAGGGAAAGAAGAGAGGGAGAGAAGGGAGGGAAGGGGAGGGAAGGGGGAGGGGATGGATGGGGAAGGGAGGGGAGGGGAGGGGAGGGGAGGGGAGGGGAGGGAGGGGAGGGGAGGGGAGGGAGGGGAGGGGAGGGGAGGAGGGAGGGAAGGAGGGAAGGGAAGGGAAGGAGGGAAGGGAAGGGAAGGGAAGGGAAGGGAAGGGAAGGGAAGGAAGGAAGGGAAGGAAGGAAGGAAGGGAAGGGAAGGGAAGGGAAGGAAGGAAGGGAAGGGAAGGAAGGGAGGAAGGAAGGAAGGGAAGGGAAGGGAAGGGAAGGGAAGGGAAGGGAAGGAAGGAAGGAAGGGAAGGGAAGGGAAGGAGGAAGGGAAGGGAAGGGAAGGGAAGGGAGCCTTTGGGCTGTGCTCTCACCCGAGAAGGTGATGTTGAAGCCCTCGTAGGACATGGAGAAGTCGGAGATGAAGCGGATCTGGGCAGAGAAGTTCCCGAAGAGGCCGGCGCTGAGCGGGGCCGGCAGCCGTGACCCCGTCAGCTGCTGCAGGGGCTGGGCAAAGCTGGAGTTCTCGGTGATCAGCAGGTAATCGTGGCCGTTCTCCAGGTGGAACGTGTGGAAGGTGAAGAACACACCTGCAGAGAGGGGGAAAACTGTTGGATTATTCCTTTTTCTGACCCAGAGATGGGGCAACTGAGAGGCGTTTTAAGAACTTTTATTCCATTTTCAGTCTCATGTGAAGGGTGATCTGGGCTCGATATTTCTGAGCCTGAGAGAATTTCAGCTGGCTAACCATTGCATGCTCCTTTCCCAAGGGAAAACTTTCAACCGTTTTCCTTTCTTAAAACATCTTTCTCTTTTTCCCAAAACATTTCTAAGTGAGCAGTGGTTTTTTCTCGTAACAATCTTCCCCAGCTGTTGTTTTTTATCACTTAACCAATGGAAAGAGGTGTCAGTTCTACTGACCAATAAATACCTTTTTTAGCAAAGCATGCTATATAAGAAGCAAAAAGATTGTAAATAAAACCTTTCTGATGTTCTCTTTGTCAAAACTGCAGTCAAACCATCTTTAATTCGTGTCCTACTGTGACAGGGTGAGACAATACAGGTGTTATAATTAATGCCATCACAATCAGAAGCCAAACTATTTCCTAATTAAAATACATTATGAGCCTTTCTTGGTCTATCAGCTGTTGCCACACAATGCTGTTAATGCTTTAAATTATCTAAAATCAGCCCTCGTGGGTCTTACTACAGTGCACCTTGCATAGTTCTATTTTCATATTTATATGTTCCATATATTTATCTTTCATAGTTCTATTTCTCCAAAGCATCCAGTCTTATTTGCAAGGCCATCATTTGAAACTTGTTTTCAGTTCCATTTCTCTCTCAACAATGTTTGTTCTGTTCCACAGCATTTCTAAGTCAGCATTTCTTATCTCAAAGTTTGCACACAGGTGCGCATTATGTGAGTTTTCTGTCAGGCTTTAGGAATTCTCTACAAATCCATTTCCCACAGAAAAACACAGGTGGAGTCATCCCACAGCGTTCCCAGGGCCCAGCCTTCCCTGCTTCCCACAGCAGGGGGAAAATCAGGCTGAAATCGTGGGGTTTGTTATGTTAGAAATGAAATAAATAAAAACCCCAAAGCCTGGGTGTGGAGCCAGGCCCAGAGCTGGGACAGGCCCTGGAAATTCTGGGTTTCCTTGTCAGGGATGACACAAATGAAATAAATAAAAATCCCAAAACCTGGGTGCGGTGCCAGGGCCAGGCCCTGGAAATTTTGGGTTTCCTTGTCAGGGATGACACAAATGAAATAAATAAAAACCCTAAAGCCTGAGTGTGGTGCCAGGCCCAGAGCAGGACCAGGCCCTGGGAATTCTGGATTTCCTTGTCAGGGATGACACAAATGAAATAAATAAAAACCCCAAAGCCAGGAATGGTGTCAGGCCCAGAGCAGGGACAGGTCCTGGGAATTTTGGATTTCCTGGTCAGGGATGACACAAGTGAAATAAATAAAAACCCCAAAGTCTATGAGTGGTACAAGGCCCAGAGTAGGGCCAGGCCCTGGGAATTTTGGATTTCCTTGTCAGGGATGACACAAATGAAATAAATAAAAACCCCAAAGCCGGGAATGGTGTCAGGCCCAGAGCAGGGCCAGGCCCTGGGAATTTTGGATTTCCTGGTCAGGGATGATACAAATGAAAAAAGTAAAAACCCCAAAGCCAGGAATGGTGTCAGGCCCAGAGCAGGGCCAGGTCCTGGGAATTTTGGATTTCTTGGTCAGGGATGACACAAACGAAATAAATAAAAACCCCAAAGCCAGGAATGGTGTCAGGCTCAGAGCAGGGACAGGACCTGGGAATTCTGGATTTCCTGGTCAGGGATGACACCAATGTGCCCCAGGGACAGAGCAGTGCTGAGGGAGCAGCCCAGGGGAGCCTTTCATTCTCCAAGTGTTGATTTTCAATGCTGAGCAAGAGCAGCAAGGTTGGAGCTGGGAGGGCTGGAAAACCAGCGTGTTCCAGAAGGAATCCTTGCCTAGAAAAACAGGATTTATGCCAGCCTCAAGGTCAGGGAGGCTTTTCCAGAACTGTGTCAGTGATGCACTGCAAGGACCTTCCTGTGATGGGCTGGATCAGAGAATCCTGGAATGATTTGGGTGGGAACAACCTTAAAAATCGTTTTATTCCATCCCCCAAGCATGGGAAGGGACACCTTCCCCTAGACCAGCTCGATCCAAGAAAAACCCCACTTTTATTCCCCTTTCCTAGCCCAAAATAAACCCTACATCAGCTCCAGCCACGGAAATCCCAGCCAAACACAGCAAAACTATTTTGCCTCTTCCTCCCAAATTCAATTTGAAGGATCTGAAACATTTGGGGAGAAGGCTGTGACCTTGCTGCATTTGTAAATGAGCCAGAGAGGAGTAATGGATTACTTAAAGTCCCCTTCACACCTCCAGACACACAATGGGAAGCACTTCAGGCTCCTGCAGGAGCCTCCAGCGAGGTGATTTTTCATGCTGGAATTCAAACACCATTAGCAACACTTATTCTCCGGAAAATAATTCCAGCTTGGGAAATAAAAATTAAAAAAAAAAAAAAAAGGAAAGAAAATCAACAAAAAATGGCAGTGAAAGAGCAGAGCCAGGCAAGGATCTGAGCTCAGGAACTCTGTCACAGCATTGTCACAGCGACTTAACAAGGCAGGGAGATGCCAAGCAATAAAAAGCCTCTTTGCATTTAGATGGATTTTTCCACCCTGATCTCCCGGCTCTTGGAGCACCCAGGGCAGGCACCCGAGGCTCTGCTCATGTGGGGTTGGGATTTACCCAGCTCTGAACCCCTCTGGAGAGACACAGACCCCAAACCCAAGGATGGAAACTGGGCTTGGGGAGAGATCCCTGCTGGGCCTGACCTGGTAATTTCATTTAACCCAAAAATTCCCACCCCAAGGGCTGGCTCTGCATCCCAGCATTCCCAAAGCACAGCTTTGTAGGAGATGGTGTCAACGAAGGATTCTGGACTGCAGGCAGCTCTGAAAATGCTGATTATTGCACAGACAGTGTTACAGCAGTCCTGGGTCGTGGGTGACAGAGCCAAGCCTAAAGCTGCCAGCTACAGCTTAAAGGCAAGCCTGGAGCCACCTCAGTTCTGGTTACAATGCATTTTATATTTTCCTTTACTGAGCATCTTAAAAATAATACCCAATCAGGATCAAACACAATACCTTTGCCATGTTATATCACAGTTTAAACTTAAAGTTGTTTTTCTGTTTTCTTGCAGTGGAAAATTCTTCTTACTTGTTAAAAACATGTTTTTTGTTTGCCTAGGCTTTTCCTGAGATTTATCTTGACTTGGTAAAAACATGGGTTTTGTTTGTGGTCCACATATCCTGTGCTCCAGCCATAAAACCTCCTTCCAACTCAACCTTTGTCCAGTAACTCCTGGCTCAGCAATTCCTGACTTCAACATCTTTCATTCTTCTATATCAAAACTTGCTTCCATCTCTATTCTGCTTTAAGGTTTGACATCCAGAGAGGTTTCTGCTAAATTTAAATTTCTGTGAAACTTTTCCTGTCAAACTTTCATCTTTCCCAGCACAGCATCCCAAAGAAACAGCGGGAAAGCTGCGAATAAAGCCCAGAGGAAGATCCTCCTCCTCCTCCTCGCTGCCCATTCTGTGTTAATGTCTGGAGATCCAACATCCAACCCCACAGCATCAAATTCCAGCTGAATATTCCGTTTATCCCTGGCTCTCTCCAAGTCCCTCCTGAAGGTTTGCTGCTCACACAGAGCTCTTCCCTTCCAAGGTGTGAAGGTCAGAGAGGCTGGAAAGCAAGAAGGGGCTTTTCCCATGGGATTGGGAATGAAGGAATGGTGGGATCATCCCAACCTTCATCCCTCTGCAGCACCTCACTGCCCACCACTGTCCCAGCAGGATTTTTATGACCCAAAGCTCAGGAATTCCTTCTTTACATCCATTCTGTGGAGAGCATTTCTATTCTCACTCCTTCCCCCCTGCAAAATTCCACAAAAGCAGGAAACTTCTGAGAGTTTCCAAATGTTTTTTATTCCTACCAGAAGCACAAACCAGAAATAAATCTGACCTGAAAACTGGGAATGCAAAGTGACTTTAATTCTCCCCTGACAGCAAATTTATACCCTCAGCTTTAGCAAACCCAGCCTAAGAACAGAAATAACATCACCCCTCTGCAATCAGAACAAGAATAATTCAGTTATCCTGCAGAACACGGCCAATTTCCAAGTTTTTTAAGGTAAGAACTCCAAGCAGAGGGCACGAGGCTCCTCCAGCACTGTGGAACTGTAGCAGTAAGGGCTAATTATGAACTCATTTCAAAGGATTTGTGACCAGTTAAACCTTTGCTCTGGTCTGCAATTTACTGTGGCACAGAACATCTCTGCAAACACAAGGTTGGGCTTTTTTCCCCTCTCATTCTCAGCAGAAGAAAGAGCAAAACAAATTAGAGGGGAGAGAAATCACTTTGAAACAGCGAGATTAAAAATAATGGTCTCTCTTTAGGCATTTAAATACCTTTAAAATGAAGCTGCTTTTAAACTCCACTTGTACAGTCCATAAAGTGTGACAGGAGAAGAATTGTTGGAGCAGTTGGGGCAGTTCCAGGACTCCATGTGGGAGATGTTCCCAAAAAAAACCTTGGAGGGGAGGAGCTGAACAACTCCATAAACCCCTCAGGATGGGCAGATCCCTCTCTGGGACAGGGACACACCCAGGGAATGATTTTTAGGATATCTGGATGTGTGTCCAATTATCCACATCCTGACTTTCAGCAGGTAACATAACTGGACAGGAGATAACTCTGATGATAAGAATTTTCCCTTCTCCACATTAAAAGGATGAAGAGGTGACATCAAAACCCTCTGGAGCTTGTCCAGGGACAATGGAATCATCATTCCTGAGAGGAAATCTTGGATCCAAGTTTCTCCCCCACTGCCCACCACCCCCAGCCCTCTCCAAGCATTCCCAAGGGTCTCACCTTTCCCGTGGGATGTTTCGATTGTCCAGGTGCAGTTCAGGTTGTTGGGGTAAAAATCAGGGAAGCCTGGGGAGAGGATGGTGCCACTGGAGCCACGGATGTAGCCCCCACAGAGAGCTAAAAACACACAAAAAATGGAGAGAAAGAGTTCAATAATCCAGAATCCTTCACAAGCTGGGAGGAAAATGGAAAAACCAAAACCCAATGTAAGAAAAACCAACAGATGAGACTGATCAACCTAAACCAAATCAACCCAAAATGGTCAAAATCCATCAAAATATATGGATTGATCCACCAAAATCACCCAAAATATCTTGATTAAATGCCTCTGGGAGCTTTCCAGCTGCTGCTTGGGCAGTGAAAAAGAGAGAAAGAGTTCAATAGTCCAGAATTTTTCACAAGCTGGGAGAAAAACAGAAAACCAAAACACAGTGCAGGCAAATTCAACAAAAGAGACTGATCAACCCAAACCAAATCAACCCAAACTGGGTTTTGTTGGCCAAAATTCATCAAAATACATGGACTGACCCACCAAAATCACCCAAAATATATTGATTAAACACCTCTGGGTGCTTTCCAGCTGCTGCCTGGGCAGTGAAAAAGAGTTCAATAATCCAGAATTTTTCACAACACGGGAGAAAAACAGAAAACCAAGACCCAGTGCATGGAAATCCAACAAAAGAAACTGATCAACCCAAACCAAATCAACCCCAACTGGTTATAATCCATCAAAATATATGGATTGACCTGCCCAAATCACCCAAAATACACTGATTAAAAATTCTGGGAGTGTTCCAGCTGCTGCTTGGGCAGTGGAAAGAGAGAAAGAGTTCAATAATCCAGAATCTTTCACAAACTGGGAGGAAAAAGGAAAACCAAAACCCAACGTGGGAAAATCCAACGAAGAGACTGATCAACCCAAACCCAACCAACCCAAACTGGGTTGTGCTGGCCAAAATCACCCAAAATATATTGATTAAACACCTCTGGGAGTTTTCCAGCTGCTGCTTTGCCAATGGAAAGGAGAGAAAGAGTTCAATAATCCAAAATATTTCATGAGATGGGAAGAAAAAGGAAAACCAAAACCCAACGCAGGAAAATCCAACAGAAGAGACTGATCAACCCAAACCAAATCAACCCAAAATGGTCAAAATCCATCGAAATCCATCGATTGACCCACCAAAATCCATGGATTAAATGCCTCTGGGAGGTTTCCAGCTGCTGCCCTGGCAGCGGATCTGCAGGGGAAGGGCGTGCAGAGGTTTCCTCACCCTCACAGCTGGGCAGGGGCCGGCTCCACTGGAAGTTGGGCTCGCACTCCAGGGCCTCGCTGTCGCTCAGGGTGTAGCCAGGGTCACAGCTGAACGTCACCAGGGCTCCCACGTAGAAATCATTGCCGTGGCGCTGCCCGTTCACCGGGATCCCCGGGTCCAGGCAGTGGTCGGACTGCAGCTTCACAGCTGGGGACAGAGCAGCAGGGTCACAGCCCCAGCTGGGGACAGCAGCAGGGTCACAGCCCCAGCTGGGGAAGGCAGCAGGGTCACAGCCCCAGCTGGGGACAGCAGCAGGGTCACAGCCCCAGCTGGGGGACACCAGCAGGGTCACAGTCCCCAGTGGGGAACAGCAGCAGGGTCACAGCCCCAGCTGGGGGACAGAGCAGGGTCACAGCCCCAGCTGGGGACAGAGCAGGGTCACAGCCCCAGCTGGGGACAGAGCAGCAGGGTCACAGCCCCAGCTGGGGACAGAGCAGGGTCACAGCCCCAGCTGGGGACAGAGCAGCAGGGTCACAGCCCCAGCTGGGGGACAGAGCAGGGTCACAGCCCCAGCTGGGGACAGCAGCAGGGTCTCTGGGCTCAGTATTGCTGAGCCTGAGAGAATTTTCAGCTTGCTAACTTGTAGGTTCTTTTCCCAAGGGAAAACTTTCAACAGTTTTCCTTTCTTAAAACATCTTTCTCCTTTTCCCAAAACATTTCTAAGTGGGCACTGGTTTCTTCTCATAACAATCTTCCCCAGCTGTTGTTTCTATTACTTAACCAATGGAAAGAGGTGTCAGTCCTATTGAGCAATAAATACCTTTTTTAGCAAAGCATGCTATATAAGAAACAAAAAGATTGTAAATAAAACCTGATGTTCTCTTTGTCAAAACTAGAGCCAAACTACCTTTATTTCGTGTCCTACTGCGACAGGGTCACAGCCCCAGCTGGGCACTGGGCAGCTCAGGGCCAGCTCAGCTCACCCATGGGAGCCTTCCAAATCTTGCTGGTTATGCCCAAAGTCAGAGGGGGAAAGGGAGAGAGGGAATTCACCGAGGGAGAGGAGGGAGAGAGGGAAATCTCTAAGTGAGAGGAAGGAGAGAGGGAAAGCCTCAAAGTGAGAGGAGGAAATGGAAACAGGAAAATCCCAAAAATGAGGAAATGGAGAGAGAGAAATCCCGAAAGTGAGAGGAGGAAAGGGAGAGAGGGAAATCCCAAAAGTGAGAAGATGGAATGAGAAAAATCCCCAAAGCAAGAGGAGGGAGAGAGGGAAATCCTCAAAGTACGAGGAGGAAATGGAGAGAGGAGCTGGTATGGCATTGTTGGGCCTGTCCTGTGCAGGGCCAGGAGCTGGACTCCACAACCCCTGTGGGATCCAGCTCTGGATATTCCAATTCTGTGAGCTCAGCTCTGCCTCCTAAAATCAAGACTATTCCACAGATGCTAAAATAAAAATAAAAAGCTTCTACAACCAACCAGAGGAGGAATGGCTTCAGATTGGAGAAGGGGAGATTTGGGTGTGATACTGGGAAGGAATTCTTCTGTAAGGGTGAAGGAATCCAAACTGTAAGGGTGAGGAGGGGCTGGAGTGGCATTCCCAGAGCAGCTGTGGCTGCCTCATCCCTGGAAGTACCCAAGGCCAGCTGGGAGCACCCTGGCATGGTGGCAGCTGTCCCTGCCTGTGGGGTTTAAGTTCCCAAAGTTTAAGGTTTTCAGTTTAAGCCAAACCAGTGTGGCATCCCAGGAAAAGCAGAAACTGCTGCTCCACTGGCAGCCCTTGAGCAGTGTGAGTGCCTGGCATGGGGGAAGAGAGACCCAGGGCGCCCTGAGCGAGGCTGTGCTGCTGGAGCCCGGGGAAATCCAGGGAATTCCAGGGAATTCCAGAGAATTCCATGGACAACGCGCCCTTACTCTCGTATCGGATCTGGAAGCCGATGTCGGAGTGGCTCTTGTCCGTGGTGAACAGCAGGTACAGGTGGTTGCTGGTGCTGATGAGGAACTGGGGCACCTGGGTGCCATCGTAGACCCCGATCAGGGGCGAGGAGTACGAGCGGCCGTCCCGCACCTCCAGGGTGTCGTAATTCACCTCTGTCTTGAACCTGCAAGGGACACGAGGACACTGAAACCCCCAGCACTGCTGCTATGTCCTCATTTCAGTGCTGCAAGGGACACGAGGACACTGAAACCCCCAGCACTGCTGCCTTCTCCTCATTTCAGTGCTGCAAGGGACACGAGGACACTGAAACCCCCAGCACTGCTGCTATGTCCTCATTTCAGTCCTGCAAGGGACACTGAAACCCCCAGCACTGCTGCTTTCTCCTCATTTCAGTCCTGCAAGGGACACTGAAACCCCCAGCACTGCTGCCTTCTCCTCATTTCAGTCCTGCAAGGGACACGAGGACACTGAAACCCCCAGCACTGCTGCTTTCTCCTCATTTCAGTCTCCTCATTTCAGCCAGTGGGGAAAGAGAGAGGGAAATGGGGCCAGGAAATTGGGATAAAAATTATAAATCCCCTAAAAATTGGACAGACCCCAGGGGAAATGCCCCATGGCCTCTCCCTTTATTCCAATGAATAAAAGGACTCCTCTGTCTCTTTCTTGAACACCTCTGGTGTTCTCCACCTTGAAACCCCTGGTGTTTGTGGATTAATTTTCCTGACACAAATAAAACAAATGAGAGGGGAGAAGCTCAGAACCAGGCACGACGTGGAGCAGCCCATCCCCTTCCCTTGGCTTCACCCTGGAATCACCAACCCCACCCAACCCCGGGGGATTTGGGGGCTGCCCATGCCAGGGAGCACCTGTCAAAGGTGATCTTGATGGGGTAGCCTGGCTGGGCCTCGATGACCCAGGCACAGCTCAGTGAGTCCTTGTAGAAGCCAGGCCAGCCTGGGGACAGGATGGTGCCGCTGGGTGACGTCAGGTGGCCCCCACAGGGTGCTGGGGACACAAAAAGGACACAAAAAGAATGACACAATTATCCAGGCTGGAAAAGGCCTTCAGATGATGCTGTTTTGCACCAACAACGTGACATTAGGAGGCTAAAAATGACTCCTTATTTTAGGGATGTGTCTCCCTTTTATTCTATTTTACACCAATCATTTTAGTTGGTGAAAGAAGGGCAAACCTCTTCAATCACAGAGGGACACAAGAGGAAGCCCCTCCTGTGAGACAGAATGGATAACATCTGTACCGTGAGACATTCTCCATGTTCACAGAACTTCTCTGGGAAAGGAATTTCAGAAAACAAAAACATCTCAGACACGAAATCAGGGCTGCATTCAGGCTCATCCAGCCCAACCCTGCCCATGCCATCACTCAAGCACATCCCTGAGTGCCTCATCTTTGAAATTGGGGTGAAAAAACGTCACTGAACTGCAGCAGAGAGAGATGTCTCCACCCTGAAACCCCTTCCCTGCATTCCTGTCCCCCCACGAGTTCAAAATCACCAGAGCCAGATGGAAAGATGTTGGGGAAGATGAAACAGCAAAGCCTTATAAATATGACTGCTTAGATTTTGAGAATATGAAATCTAGAAATGAAATAAAGTTGAAGGCAAGTTTTGATGTCTCAGATGTCGAGCTTTGGTCACTGAACAACTGGAAAACAATGGTATGGCCGGCTGAAGGTTAAACAATTAAATTAATTAATTAAACAATGCAATTCTCCTTACCAAGAGCCCAAGGGTCAGAGCAGACCCTGCTGGCTTGGCAGGAGGGGTCCCAAGAGTCGTTTTTAGGGTTTAAAATATAACACAGGATGGGAATGTAGTGATTCCTATGGGCTGTGTGTAAATGCTGTAGGATTTGTGTCTTGTACTGGATTGGTTGGTGTAAATCAGAATATTCAGTAGAGAAGATTTAATGGATTGGAATGGGAACTTTGCTCTCTTTTTCCTCTTGCTCTTCTTCTTCTTCGCTCTGTCCTTTCTCCTCTTCCTCCTCACTCTCTCTCTGCTCTGAGCTGTGCTGGCAGCTCGTGGCAGGGCCCTTCACCCACGCCCTGTGCAATGAACTCCAAACCCAGCCTGGACTCCAGAGATCTCTCGTCTCTGTTTGTCCCATCACCGTCCTGACCAACCTCAAAACCAACCTGAAGTGCTCAGGAATTGCCTTTCCAGCTCCAAAGGCAGACATTTCCCTGCTGGGAGCCGGCAGGGCTGACCCTGGGCCCAGCTCAGAGGGGCCAGGGTGTAAAATAATGATTGGATGTAAAAGCAGAAGGAACTGCAAGGTCACTCAGCATTTCAGGTGCCAGAAAATTCTCTCCCAGCCCTGCTAATTGAGTTGTGGCTTTGCTACCACCAGGGACATCCCCAGAGCAGGGCGTTAATTCCACACTGCCAGCAGGAGCTGCAGGCCATTTATTGCATTTTTCTGGGAAAAGGACACCGGGTCTGAGGGCCCAAAGGCACCAAAACCCCACAGCCCTCAGGAAAATAAACCTGCCAGGTTTTGTCCTCCACGGGGTGACCCAGGGCCAGCCCCAAAGTCACCCTGAGGTGCCCCAAATGTGCCAGTCCCAGCCCCAAAGCTCCCAAGGGGTGGCAGATCAAATTCATTTGATCTCAGCTGCCTCCAAAGTAATTATTTTTCCTTTCTGCCCCAAAGCTGCATCGTCTCCTGTCAGGATTTCCGCCCTTTTCTCTGTCTCCTTCGTTCCCATTAATTTTTTCTTTTCGAGTGCTGAGCAGGACTTTAGATCTCTGGGTTTTTCTCCTTGCTTAAAAAGGGTAATTAAAATGTCCAGACTGAAGGGTGAGTCAAAGAAATCACCAGAGTGATCAGGAGGAGAAGGCAGAAGGTTATCAAATATAAAAGTTGATTAGAAGTGTATTACTTAATGAATGTTTCCCTTCCATACTTAAAAAAAATGTCAATTTAAAGGCTCCTGCTTTGAAAGGAACCAGAGCCCTGAATTAAACCCACATTTTGTCAGGAGCAGAATTATGTAAGAATACAAAAGTCCAGCTCTCCTTATTGTATAAAAGCTGTCGAAGACAATTGATTCCTCCCTCCCACCCCAAAGACAATGGGCAGGGTGTGCAATCCCTGCTGCCCAGGCACTGCAGGGCCAATTACACCAATTATTTCTCAATATTTTGTTCCTCAAGAGCTCGGCACTTGTTATTCAAATTGCTGCAAACTCAGAGCAAGGAAGGCATCGCTTCCCTGAGAACACAGGGCAGAGATTTTCAGCCCTAATGAGCTCCTTCTTCACTCTTCCAGAGGAGAGGCTTGAAAGTCCTAAAAAAGCTTTGAAATCTGAATTAAAGCCTTTAATTCAGCCCAGCTCCCCCCACAGCAGGGCTGGCTGTTGTGGCCAGGGGAGGGAAATGCAGAATTTTTGCTTCTCAGCTGCCAGAGCTGAGAGAATTTCTGTCATTACAGAAATATCAGATATTTCACGTGGATCAAAGAGCAGGACGGGAAAACATCACCCCAGATCCTCCTTTCCCTGTTTCATTCTCTCCCCGACAGGAGCAGCAGGGAAGCTTTGAGTCATCACCAAACCAGAACCTTTAATTATTATTATTGTTATTGTTATTAGAAAAACACCTGTTGTCACAAGAGCTGATCATCAAATCATCAAAGAAACACAATAGAAATATTCACATCAAAAAAAATTGGAAAATAAACGGAGCCCAGGAATATCTGAGCTGAAAGTTCCTCCCCAGCAAACTCCTCTGTGCAGGCAGCACCTTCCAGAGGTGTGGAAAATCCTGGGAGGTGCTGGCTGGACACTGGAATGTGAGAGTGAGACACTGACAGGCAGAACCCTGAATCTGGATCCCAAAAGGCTGTGAAATTGCCCCAAAAATCTCTGTCCCTGCAGGAATGGGCACCTGGAGAAGGGGAAGAGAAGAGAGGAAAAGAAGAGGAAGAGAAGGAGAGAAGGAGAGAAGGAGAGGAGAGAAAAAAGAGAAAAAGAGAAAAAAAGAAAAAGAGAAAAAGAGAAAAAGAGAAAAAGAGAAAGAGAGAAAAAGAAAAAGAGAAAAAAAGAGAAGAAGAGGAAAAGAAGAAGAGGAAGAAGAGAAGAGAGGAAGAGAAGAAGAGGAAGACAAGGATCTCTCTCCCA
Organism: Acrocephalus scirpaceus scirpaceus; assembly: GCA_910950805.1. Lineage (NCBI taxonomy): Eukaryota > Metazoa > Chordata > Aves > Passeriformes > Sylviidae > Acrocephalus > Acrocephalus scirpaceus. Next base: position 2,253,964 of record OU383796.1, read on the forward strand.
GCAGGCTGGGAATGTTCCCCTGGAGAAGTGAAGCTCCAGGGAGAGCTCAGAGCTCCTTCCAGGGCCTGAAGGGGCTCCAGGAGAGCAGGAGAGGAACTTGGAACAGGGATGGAGGGACAGGACCCAGGGAATGGCTTTGAACTGGGAAAGGGGAGATCTGGGGATACTGGGAAGGGATTCCTGGCTGGGAGGGTGGGCAGGGGCTGGGCTGGAATTCCCAGAGCAGCTGTGGCTGCCCCGGGATCCCTGGAGGTGTCCCAGGCCAGGCTGGACAGGAGCACAGTGGGATGGTGGAGTGGTCCTGCCCATGGAAGGGGTGAAAGGGGATCTGAAATGGGATCTTTAATGGGATCTTTAATGCCCCTCCCACCCCAAACCATCCCAGGACCCCTCACTGGGATCTTTAATGCCCTTCCCACCCCAGAGCATCCCAGGACTCCCTCTTGGGATCTTTAATGCCCCTCCCACGTCAAACCATCGCAGGACTCCTCTCTTAGCCCAAACCATGCCAGGACTCCCCACTGGGATCTTTAATGCCCCTCCCACCCCAAATCATGCCAGCACTTCCCATTGGGATCTAAAACATCCCTCCCACCCCAAACCATCCCAGGACTCCCCATTGGGATCTTTAATGCCCTTCCCACCCCAAACCATGCCAGGACCCCCCATCAGGATCTTTAATGGGACCTTTAACACCTCTCCCACTCCAAAGCATCCCAGGACTCCACGCTGGGATCTTTAATGCCCCTCCCACCCCAAACCATGCCAGGACTCCTCTCTCACCCCAAACCATGCCAGGACTCCTCTCTCACCTCAAACCATGCCAGGACCCCTCACTGGGATCTTTAACACCCCGCCCATCCCAGGACTCCCCATTGGGATCTTTCATGTCCCTCTCACCCCAAACCATGCCAGGACTCCCCATAGGGATCTTTAATGCCCCTCCCACCCCAAACCATCCCAGGACCCCTCACTGGGATCTTTAATGGGATCTTTAACACCCCTCCCACCCCAAACCATCCCAGGACTCCCCACTGGGATCTTTAACACCCCTCCCACCCCAGAGCATCCCAGGACCCCTCACTGGGATCTGTAACGTCCCTCCCACCCCAAACCATTTCAGGACCCTTCACTAGGATCTTTAATGGACCTTTAACACCCCTCCCACCCCAAACCATCCCAGGACCCCTCACTGGGATCTTTAATGGATCTTTAACACCCCTCCCACCCCAAACCATCCCAGCACCCCTCACTGGGATCTCTAATGGATTTTTAACGCCCCTCCCAGCCCATCCCCTCCGGGCTCACCCTCGCAGCGCAGCACGGCGTTGTCCCACACCACGTTCCCCTCCTGCAGGACGCAGGTGACGCTCTCGGCGCCGTGCGTGCGGATGAAGCCCTCGTCACACAGGAAGGACACGGAGCTGCCCAGCTGCAGGCTGTCCCCAAAGCGCTTCCCGTTCACCGGAACGCCCGGGTCCGGACACTCGTTGTGCCGGAACGCTGGAGGGGGAGGAGAGGAGAGGAGGAAAAGAGAGGAGGAGAAGAAGAGAAAAAGAAAGGAAGTGGAAAAAAGAGGAGGAGGAAAGAGGAGGAAAAGAAAAGAGGAGGAGAAGAGGAAAAGACGAGAGGAGGAAAAAAGAGGAGAAGAGGAAAAGATGAGAGGAGGAGAAGAGGAAAAGAGAGGAGGAGGAGAAGAGGAGAAGAGGAAGAAGAGAACAGAAGAGTAAAAGGGAGAGGAGGAGAAGAGGGAAAGTGGAGGGGAGGAGAAGAGAAGAGGAAAAGGGAGGAGGAGGAGCAGAAGAGAAGAGAGGAGAAGAGGAAAAGAGGAGAGGAGGAAAAGAAGAGGAAAAGAGAGAAGGAGAAGATAAGAGAAGAGGAAAAGAGAGGGGGAGAAGAGGAAAAGAGAGGGGGAGAAGAGGAAAAGAGGAGAAGAGGAGAAGAGGAGAAGAGGAGAAGAGGAGAAGAGGAGAAGAGGAGAAGAGGAGAAGAGGAGAAGAGGAGAAGAGGAGAAGAGGAGAAGAGGAGAAGAGGAGAAGAGGAGAAGAGGAGAAGAGGAGAAGAGGAGAAGAGGAGAAGAGGAGAAGAGGAGAAGAGGAGAAGAGGAGAAGAGGAGAAGAGGAGAAGAGGAGAAGAGGAGAAGAGGAGAAGAGGAGAAGAGGAGAAGAGGAGAAGATATTGTAATATTTTTGATATATATATATTTATGTATGTTTTAAATATATTATATATTATCATATTATATATTATTACACATTTATATATTATCTAGAATGTATATATAAATAAATTACAAATATATAATCAATAAATACTTATTCTTCAATATTCATTCTTCAATTTGTTAATTTAAATCCTTCACTTTATTAATTCAAATTTATCCTTCAATATTCATTCAAATTCAGTCAATAAACAGAACCACTTTCTCCCCCCATAATTTGGTCAGGCTGTGGCTCTGTATTTTCTCGGGCTTTAGATTTTTCCTGCTGGTTACTGCTGGCTGTTTCCCATGGGAACAAATTCCCATTCTCATAACCATGTCTTTGTTATTTTGTAAATACTAAAGAGAGCTTTGCTCTTCTTGCACAAATTTCCCAAAACAATCTTTGTCACCTGTTGTTTGCTAAAGGAGAAGAGACGCAGTCATTCTCCAACCAATCACTGCCCTTTTAGTGTTTTATGTTATAAAAGAGCAAAGATTCAAAATAGAAAAATCTGATCATGAAGAACTGTCTGTGTGTCTTCTTTGCTGCCCAATTGCTGTAACATCCAACCTCTCTTTTTAGGCACCCCCCCCCAAAAAAACCCCAAAAAAGCCATCCCTGCTCACTGGTGAAGGTGATGTTGAAGCCTCTCTTCTCCATGGAGTGGTCAGTCTGGAACTCCAGCCTGGCCACGTGGCCGCTGCTGGTCAGCGAGGCGGGGATGTGGCTGCCCGAGAAGGTTCCCAGCACGGGCGCCTCGGCCGTGGCGCCGTCCTTGACCGCCAGGAAATCGAACTGCGGCTCCACGTCGAAGTCGTTGAAGGCCAGGTGGATGCGGCTCTCGGGGTTGGCGATGATGAGCCACACGCAGTGCAGGCTGCTGCCGTACTCCTCGGGGTAGTTCGGGGACAGCACCGTGCCCGATGGGCTGGTGAAGTTGAAAAAGCAGGAAACTGCAAAGGGGAAAAGGGAAATCAGTCCCAAACTATCCCTGTCCTGGGGTATTCCAATAAACTCCTGGAAAAGCAGGAAAATGCAATGGGAAATCAGTCCCAAACCAGCCCTGTCCTGGGGTATTCCAATAAATTCCCAGAAAAGCAGGAAACTGCAAAAGGGAAAAGGGAAATCAGTCCCAGATCAGCCCTGTCCTGGGGTATTCCAATAAATTCCTGGAAAAGCAGGAAAATGTAATGGGAAATCAGTTCCAAACTATCCCTGTTCTGGGGTATACCAATAAACTCCTGGAAAAGCAGGAAAATGCAAAAGGGGAAAGGGAAATCAGTCCCAAACCAGCCCTGTCCTGGGGTATTCCAAGAAACTCCTGGAAAAGCAGGAAAATGCAAAGGGAAATCAGTCCCACAGCCCTGGGGTGTTCCCACAAATTCCTGCTCCTGAAAAAGCAGGAAACTGCAGAGGGAAAGGGAAATTAGTCCCAAACCATCCCTGTCCTAGGGTGTTCCCATAAACTCCTGGAAAAGCAGGAAATTGCAAAAGGGAAATCAGTCCCAAACCAGCCCTATCCTGGGGTGTTCTCTAAAATTCCTGGAAAAGCAGGAAACTGCAAAGAGAAATCAGACCCAAAGCCAGCCCTATCCTATGGTATTCCAATAAATTCCTGCAAAAGCAGGAAAATGCAAAGGGAAATCAGTCCCACAGCCCTGGGGTGTTCCCACAAATTCCTGAAAAAGCAGGAAACTGCAAAAGGGGAAAGGGAAATCAGTCCCAAACCAGCCCTGCCCCAGGATATTCCAATAAACTCCTGGAAAAGCAGGAAATTGCAAAAGGGGAAATCAGTCCCAAACCAGCCCTGTCCTAGGGTATTCCAATAAATTTCTGCTCCTGAAAAAGCAGGAAACTGCGAAGGGGAAAAGGGAAATCAGTCCCAAACCAGCACTGTCCCGGGGTGTTCCCATAAATTCCTACTTATGGAAAAGCAGGAAACTGCAAAAGGAAAGGGAAATCAGTCCCAAACCAGCCCTGGAGTGTTCCCATAAATTCCTGCTCCTGAAAAAGCAGGAAACTGCAGAGGGAAAGGGAAATCAGCCCCACAGCCATCCCTGTCCTAGGGAGTTCCAATAAATTCTTGAAAAAGCAGGAAAATGCAAAGACAAATCAGTCCCAATCCATCCCTGTCCTAGGGTATTCCAATAAATTCCTGAAAAAGCAGGAAACTGCAAAGGGAAATCAGTCCCACAGCCATCCCTGTCCTAGGGTGTTCCCATAAATTCCTACTCATGGAAAAGCAGGAAACTGCAAAGGGGAAAGGGAAATCAGTCCCAAACCATCCCTGTCCCGGGGTATTCCAATAAATTCCTGGAAAAGCAGGAAACTGCAAAGGGAAATCAGTCCCAAACCATTCCAGTCCTAGGGTGTTCCCATAAATTCCTGCAAAAGCAGGAAACTGCAAAGGGGAAAAGAGAAATCAGTCCCAAACCAGCCCTGTCCTGGGGTGTTCCAATAAATTCCTGTTCCTGAAAAAGCAGGAAACTGCAAAAGGGAAAAGGGAAATCAGTCCCAAAGCCAGTCCTCCCCTGGGGTGTTCCCACAAATTCCTGCTCCTGAAAAAGCAGGAAACTGCAGAGGGAAAGGGAAATCAGTCCCAAACCATCCCTGTCCTGGGGTGTTCCCATAAATTCCTGCTCCTGAAAAAGCAGGAAGCTGCGAAGAGAAATCTGTCCCACAGCCCTGGGGTGTGCCCACAAATTCCTGCTCCTGAAAATGCAGGAAACTGCAAAAGGGAAATCAGTCCCAAACCATCCCTGCTTTGGGGTGTTCCCATAAATTCCTAGAAAAGCAGAAAACTGCAGAGGGAAAAGGGAAATCAGTCCCAAACCAGCTGTGTCCTAGGGCATTCCCATAAATTCCTGCTCCTGAAAATGCAGGAAACTGCAACAGGGAAATCAGTCCCAATCCATCCCTGTTCTGGGGTGTTCCCATAAATTCCTGAAAATGCAGGAAGCTGCGAAGAGAAATCAGTCCCACAGCCCTGGGGTGTTCCTTTTTCACCCCAGGAGCTGTGGGTGAAAATCAGGAGCAGGAATTTTTAGGGTTTAAAATATAACACAGGATGGGAATGTAGTGATTGTTATAGGCTGTGTGTAAATGCTGTAGGATTTGTATCTTGTGCTGGATTGGTTGGTGTAAATCAGAATATTCAGTAGAGAAGATTTAATGGATTGGAATGGGAATTTCGCTCTCTTCTTCATCACTTTCTCCTCTTTCTCCTCACTCTCTCTCTGCTCTGAGCTGTGCTGGCAGCTCGTGGCAGGGCCCTTCACCCACGCCCTGTGCAATGAACTCCAAACCCAGCCTGGACTCCAGAGATCTCTCGTCTCCCTTTGTCCCATCACCATCCCAACCTCATTCCCACAAGTGTGAACACAAACCCCTCCAGCTCTCCAGGGCTCCAATCCATCCCGGGCTGCAGCTGCCAGGGCTCATTGATTTGGGAAGGCAAGGCTGCCTTTGAAGTGCTACCTGCCCAAAATTTGGGATATTTTATAAACTGATGCTTTGCTCATCCTTGGTGAGACCCATTCTTGGGCACATCCATCTCCCAAATTCCTAATTCCAAGCCGGGCTTGGCATTCAGACAATTATTTGGATCACTGCTCTGCTTCCCCTCTGTTATTTTCCTTCTGCCTCCTCTCAGCACTTAATGGGCTGGGATCAAACAATTCGGACGTTCCCGTGACGTTATCGAGGCTGCACAATCCATTCCCTGCCCTCAGCCACAGAGAGAGCAGATTAAAGAGAAAACAAACTGCAAAACACATCCTCAGGATTTTTTTTTCTTATTTTTGGGCTCTCTCTCTTTACCAGACGCTGAAATATCAGGGGATGCTGTCAAATAATTCTGTCAGCATAAGCACGGTGTAATCTGCCTGGGGAAAATTGAAAATAAATGCCTTGGCACCCAGGGAAACGTCTCAGCTGCGGGGATGAGGTGTCTCCTCTAAATTTTGAAATCTGAGGGGGTGAATTAACATTCAGCCAGGACCTGCAGCAGCCCCAGCAAGACAGAGGTGCCGGCGCCAGATCAGAAAATAAAACAACAAAGGACTTGCTGACAAAGGGGAGAGGAGCAGAGCGAGGGAAGAATATAAAATTAACCTTTGCCAGATAAAACAAAGTGACAGATTAAAGAGGAGCTGATAAAAAAAAACAACCAACCAACCCTCCAAGAGTCTCCACTGCAGGGAAGTAAATGAGGGGTTTGATTTTCCATTAAATCAGGGAGGAGGAAGGCGAGGTGGAGCTGGAGGACCAAAGCCATTGGCCCACGCTGTGACCAGGAAAAAACTCTCCCCGATGGAGAGGGGAGCTGGAATCACATCCCAGAGGGGAACATCCAGCCCAGGAGGCCAAAAGGTTCCTGAACAAGACCATGGGGTCTGTGAGATGATGAATTCCTTCATCTTTTGAAGCACAGCAGGCTTTTCCTCACTGTAAAAGGTTCTTCCTCAGTGTGGAAGAATTTTCCTCATCATGGAAGGAGATTTTCCTTACTGTAGGGAGAATTTCTTCACCGTGGAAGGAAGCTTTTCCTTATCACAGAAGGAGGTTTTTCCTCACCGTGGAAAGCTTTTCCTCACTATGGAAGGAAGTTTTTCCTTACTGTGGAAGAAAGTTTTTCCTCATCATAGAAGATTTTTCCTCATCATGGAAGGAGGCTTTTCCTCACAGTGGAAGGAGAATTTTCCTCATCATGGAAGGAGATTTTTCCTCATCACAGAAGGAGGTTTTTCCTCACTGTGGAAGATTTTCTTCACCATGGAAGGAAGCTTTTCCTCACTGTGGAAGGAGGTTTTTCCTCATCATGGAAGGAGATTTTTCCTTACAGTGGAAGGTTTTTCCTCCCTGTGGAAGGAGATTTTTCCTCATCATTTCTTCCTCTTTCTCTTCCCTCTCCTCTCCTCTCCCTCATCATGGAAGGAGATTTTTCCTCACTGTGGAAGGAAGTTTTTTCTCACCATGTAAGCAAGTTTTTCCTCATTGTGGAAGGAGGTTTTTTCTCACCATGGAAGGAGGTTTCAGCTCTGCCTCTGGACTCCACATCAGCCTCCACTGGGATAAACCAGGAGCTGTTTCACCGTGCCCCAGGCAGGCCCAGCCTGTCAGGAGGAAGATGATGGCAGCAGGAAGGGTGGCAGCCAGCCCAGCTCCACCTGCCTGGTGCTGCTGGAGCATCCCCAGGAGCCCTCAGCAGCAGGAGTCACCCCCAGCACACAGAGGCCAGCCCTGCTGCCTGCAGCTGTCCATCAGCTGGGCTGGGAGCTGCCCTGGCTGCAATTAATATTCATTACCTTCATTAAATACCAGCAGAGGCCATTTCAGATGTGCACGGCACAGGGGGCTGCTTACAAAGCTGAACCTGTCAATAATCCTGATATTTGCCAATAATTGTTATTGCTGACCGAGTGCTGCACAGGCAGTGAGAAAAATCCCTTGATTAAATGCAGAATAAAGCACAGCAGGCACCGAGCAGTGAGACCAAGGCACAAGTGAGCCAGCACAGGGGTTGGTTCAGGGTGTCACAGGCAGCACTGGGATCCTGCCGTGGGTTAGAGCAGGGAAACAACAAAGGAACAGCTCCTTGGTTCTTCCCTTAAGAGAGGTGAGAGGTTTTTCCTCATCACGAAAGGAGGTTTTTCCCCACTGTGGAAGGAGAATTTTCCTCACTCTGGAAGATTTTTCCTTATTCATTACCTTCATTAAATACCAGCAGAGGCCATTTCAGATGTGCACAGCACAGGGGGCTGCTTACAAAGCTGATCCTGTCAATAATCCTGATATTTGCCAATAATTGTTATTGCTGACCGAGTGCTGCACAGGCAGTGAGAAAAATCCCTTTATTAAATGCAGAATAAACCACAGCAGGCACGGAGCACAGCACAGGGGTTGGTTCAGGGTGTCACAGGCAGCACAGGGATCCTGCCGTGGGTTAGAGCAGGGAAACAACGGAGCAGCTCCTTGGTTCTTCCCTTAGGAGAGGGGCGTGGATCAGGCAGGAGTTCTTCAGCAGGAAAAGTTCCTGCAGCTTCTCTTCTCTTCTCTTCTCTTCTCTTCTCTTCTCTTCTCTTCTCTTCTCTTCTCTTCTCTTCTCTTCTCTTCTCTTCTCTTCTCTTCTCTCTTCTCTCCTCTCCTCTCCTCTCTCTTCTCTTTGTCTTCTCCTTTCTCTTCTCCTTTTTTCTCTTCTCTCCTCTTTTCTCTTTCCTTTCTCTTTCTCTTCTCCTCTCTTCTCCTTTCTCTCCTCTTTGTCTTCTCCTTTCTTTTCTCTTTCTCGTCTCCCTCCTCTCCTTTCTCCTCCCTTTCTCCTCCCTTTCCCTTCCCTTCCCTTCCCTTCCCTTCCCTTCCCTTCCCTTCCCTTCCCTTCCCTTCCCTTCCCTTCCCTTCCCTTCCCTTCCCTTCCCTTCCCTTCCCTTCCCTTCCCTTCCCTTCCCTTCCCTTCCCTTCCCTTCCCTTCCCTTCCCTTCTTCCTCTCCTCTCCTCTCCTCTCCTCTCCTCTCCTCTCCTCTCCTCTCCTCTCCCAGCCCATCTCTCTCCTGTTCCTGGCTCAGCCACTCCATCCCAATCCCAAGGTGAGGTCACACCGTGGGGGCAGGAAAGGCACCGGGGTCAGGAGCTGAGAACTAAGCAAGGAGTCACTGGAATAACTGCAGTTTCCATGGAAACAACCCAAAATTCCTGGCTTTCCTCTCCGTTTTTAGATCCTGCTCCCACAGACTCTGACCTCTTGGGAGAGTGCTGGGAGACAGGAGTGCATTTTCTGCTTTGCATTTCCTTTTTTCCAAAAAAATCCCTCCAAAAGGCAGAACGTGGTGATGGCCTGGAGAAGCAGGAGCTCAGCAGGAGCTCCCAACCCAATCAAACATTCCCAGGAATGAACAGATTTATCCTAAACCAAATCAAACATTTTCAGAAATGAACGTGGTTCCATTCAGACATTCCTGGTTAATCCAGCACTCCTGACTTGGGAAGAGCTGACAGGGCTGGAAACTCAGGTTCTTCCTCAGCGAAGAAGGAGAATTTTCCTCACCGTGGTGGGAGGTTTTTCCTCATCATGGAAGGAGGTTTTTCCTCAGTGTGGAAGGAGATTTTTTCTCATTGTGGAAGAATTTTCCTCACTGTGGAAGGAGAATTTTCCTCACCATGGAAGAATTTTCCTCATTGTGGAGGGCTTTTCCTCATCATGAAAGGAGGTTTTTCCTCCCTTTAGAAGGAGGCTTTTCCTCACTGTGGAAGGAGAATTTTCCTCATCATGGAAGGAGAATTTTCCTCACTGTAGAAGGAGACTTTTCCTCACTGTGGAAGGAGGTTTTTCCTCATCATGGAAGGAGGTTTTTCCTCATCATGGAAGGAGGTTTTTCCTCACTGTGGAAGGAGAATTTTCCTGATCATGAAAGGAGATTTTTCCTCATCATGAAAGAAGATTTTTCCTCACTGTGGAAAGAGGTTTTTTTCCTCACCATGGAAGAAGGATTTTCCTCACTGTGGAAGGAAAATTTTCCTCATCATGAAAAGAGTTTTTCCTCACTGTGGAAGGAGAATTTCTTCAGTGTGTAAGGAGAATTTCCTGCACTGTGGTGGGAGGCTTTTCCTCGTCACGGAAGGAGGTTTTTCCTCATCATGGAAGGAGATTTTTCCTCACTGTGGAAGGAGCATTTTCCTCACTGTTGAAGGTTTTTCCTCACTGTGGAAGGTTTTTCCTCATCATGAAAGAAGATTTTTCCTCATCATGGAAGGAGATTTTTCTTCCCTGTGGAAGGAGAATTTTCCTCACTGTTGAAGGTTTTTCCTCACTGTGGAAGGAGGTTTTTCCTCACTGTTGAAGAAGTTTTTCCTCACTGTGGAAGGAGAATTTTCCTCACTGTGGAAGGAGAATTTTCCTCCCTGTGGAAGGAGGTTTCAGCTCTGGCTCTGGGGTCCCTGTCAGCCTCCCTGGTGCTGGACACTGGGATAGACCAGGAGCTGTTGAACACCATTCCCCAGGCAGGGCCTGTGCTCCAGCTGGGCAGCAAAATCCTTCACATTTTCCATCTTTCTCCTTCTGTATCTGTTATTGCAAGGGGAAAACAACAACAAAAAAAATCTGCATCTCATGGTGCTTTTTCCTCCTGAGAACCCTGCAGCACCACAGGGCAGGTGGGAGGCGAGGGAAGGAGTTTGGAGCAAAATGAACCAGGAGCTTTTTGCTGTTTCAGAGCAACAAACCTCAGCTCAGCCCGGGGGTGGGACTGCAGGTATGAGGAGAAGAATGAAAACCAGGCAGGTTTTGAGGGCCAAGCCTTGAGGAAAATATCACTGAATTTAAAATAGATGTGCAGGGAAGAGCAGGTTTCACTGCCACCCACGCCAGCAGGAGCAGGATTGGCTTGGGGAAGGAGCTAAAATTCTTTTAGAACTTACTGGGAGCTGCTGATCCACCCAATTCAAACATTCTCAGGAATGAACAGATTTATCCCAAACCCAAGCAAACATTCCCAGAAATGAACATGGTTCCATTCAAACATTTCCAGGAATGAACAGATTTATCCCAAACCCAAGCAAACATTCCCAGAAATGAACATGGTTCCATTCAAACATTTCCAGGAATGACCACATGAATGCCAAACTCAAACATTTCCAGAAATGAATGTGTTTGTTCCCAATCCATATTCAAACATTCCCAGGAATGACCCCATCTATCCCAAACCCATTCAAACATTCCAAGGAATGAACAGATTTATCCCAAACCCATTCAAACATTCCCAGAAATGAACAGATTTATCCCAAACCCAAATCAAACATTCCCAGGAATGAACAGATTTATCCCAAATCCATTCAAACATTCCCAGGAATGAACACATTTATCCCAAACTCATTCAAAACCAACCAGGAATGAACACGTTTATCCCCAGCCCACTCAAACATTCCCAGAAATGAACACATTTATCCCCAAACAGAATCAAACACTGCAAGGAATGATTACATTTGCTCCCAATCCATTCAAACATTCCCAGGAATGACCACATTTATCCCAAATCCATTCAAGCATTCCCAGGAATGAAAAGATTTATCCCAACCCCAATCAAGCATTCCCAGAAATGAACGTGTTCCATTCAAACACTCCCAGGAATGACCACATTAATCCCAAACCCAATCATTTATTCCCAGTAATAAACAGATTTGTCCTAAACCAAATCAAACATTTTCAGAAATGAATGTGGTTCCATTCAGACATTCCCAGGAATGAACACATTTATCCTCAGTCCACTCAAACATTTCCAGGAATGACCACGTTAATCCCAAATCCATTCAAACACTCCCAGAAATGAACACATATATCTCAAACCAAATCAAACACTCCCAGAAATGAACACATTTATCCCAAATCCACTCAAACATTCCCAGGAATGAACACATTTATCCCAAATCCATTCAAGCATTCCCAGGAAATGACCACAGTTATCCCAAACCCAATCAAACATTCCCAGGAATGACCATGTTAATCCCAAACCCAAACATTTCCAGAAATTAACGTGTTTGTTCCCAATCCATTCAAACATTCCCAGGACTGAACACATCTATCCCAAATCCATTCAAACACTCCCAGAATGACCACGATAATCCCAAATCCAAATCAAACATTTCCAGAAATGAACGTGTTCCATTCAAACACTCCCAGGAATGACCACATTAATCCCAAACCCAATCATTTATTCCCAGTAATAAACAGATTTATCCTAAACCAAATCAAACATTTTCAGAAATGAATGTGGTTCCATTCAGACATTCCCAGGAATGAACACATTTATCCTCAGTCCACTCAAACATTTCCAGGAATGACCACGTTAATCCCAAATCCATTCAAACACTCCCAGAAATGAACACATTTATCCCAAATCCATTCAAACATTCCCAGGAATGACCACATTAATTCCAAATCCATTCAAACACTCCCAGGAATGACCAGATTTATCCCAAATCCATTCAAACGTTCCCAGAAATGAACAGATTTATCCCAAATCCATTTAAACATTCCCAGGAATGAACAGATTTATCCCAAACCATTCAGACATTCCCAGGAATGAACAGATTTATCCCAAACCCAAATCAAACATTCCCAGGAATGACCACATTTATCCCAAATCCATTCAAACATTCCCAGGAATGACCACGTTAATCCCAAATCCATTCAAACATTCCCAGAAATGACCACATTTATCCCAAATCCATGCAAACATTCCCAGAAATGACCACATTTATCCCAAACTCTCCTGAGTGACGCCAGCCACCCCAACCCCACTGGGGTCAGTGCAGATCCGCCCCTCCCCAGGATTTTTTGGATACAAATCCCCTCCTTTTACTCCCCCACCACTGAATTCCCTGTCAAACACCAGACGGGTCCAGAAAACCTTGGATTTGCCAAGCCTGATCCCAACCAATCCCAGAAATCCCGGGAATTCCCTGGAATGACTCTCCCAGGAGTGGCAGGAACGCTGCCCTCGCCGCCCCAGGCGGTGCCAGCTTTTGTCATTTGGCAGATTTTGGCATTTATTGTCACTGCTGGTGCCACCATCACCCCAGGGACAGGACGGTGCTGCCTGGCACGGGTCAAACATCCAGAGGGGAAAACCACAGGATGGAAACTCGGGAATGGCAGGAGGAGCAGGGAAGGGAAGAACAAAGATCCTTGTCAGACCCCCTCACCGTGGAAGGAGAGTTTTATCCCAAACCCAATCAAACATTCCCAGAAATGAACATGTTCCATTCAAACATTCCCAGGAATGAAAAGATTTATCCCAAATCCATTCAAACATTCCCAGAAATTAACGTGGTTCTATTCAAACACTCCCAGGAATGACCACATGAATCCCAAACCCAAGCAAACATTCCCAGGAATGACCCCATTTATCCCAATCCATTCTAATCCTAAACCAAATCAAACATTCCCAGAAATGAACAGATCTATCCCAAATCCATCCAAACACTCCCAGGAATGAACAGATTTATCCCAAACCAAATCAAACATTCCCAGCAATGACCCCATTTATCCCAAACCATTCAAACATTCCCAGGAATGAACAGATTTATCCCAAACCCATTCAAAACCAACCAGGAATGAACACGTTTATCCCCAGCCCACTCAAACATTCCCAGAAATGAACATGCTTATCCTCAAACCCCAACACTCCCAGGAATGAACAGATTTATCCACAGACATTCCCAGGAATGACCACATTTGCTCCCAATCCATTCAAACACTCCCAGGAATGAACAGATTTATCCCAAACCCAATCAAACATTGCCAGGAATGAACACATTTATCCCAAATCCATTCAAACATTCCCAGGAATGACCCCATTTGTCCCAAATCCATTCCCAGGAGCACCAGGGCCCTGCTCTTTATGTCAAATACACCTCAGGAAGTGAATTTTGGGGAGCCTCCCACTGCAAATAAATCAGAAAATGAGAGTTTTATATTTTTTTCCTGTTCTCCACACGAGGATGTTCGAACAGCAATTCCCACCCTGGGTTTGGAGGTTTGGGAGCTCTGGAACGTCCCTGCCCCACCACATCCCCCATCCTCAGAGCAGCCCCAGAGCTGCAGTTCTGGAGCTGATTCTCCATTTATAAATGGAATAATCTCAGGCAGAGGAAATTCCAGCTGGAATGTTCCATCCCCAGGTCAGAGCACAAACCTCAATGAGGAGCACAACGAGGGTTTTCCTTCAGGGATATTTATCCAATGCCCCCCCAAGCCTGTTCTGCTGAGGAAAGGGAAAAATTCTGGACAAAATCGAGTTCTGGGTGTGGAGCTGGCCTGGCCTGTGACAGACACAGAATTCCCCAACCCTGGAAATGCCATTTGGAAATAACAGAACTGCGGAGCTGATCCAAGCAGGGCAGGATGGTGCAGGACAGAGAGAAAAAGTTCAGCCATCACCCACAGCCAGACGCAAAAATTGTACAGAAAAACACCCAAATTGTAGAGAAATAAATACCCAGAGACCCAAATTGACACCTAGAAACAAAAGTTGTACAGAAATAACCACCCAGAGACCCAAATGGAACAGGGACAGACACCCAGATACAAAAATTGTACAGAAAAACACCCAAATTGTAGAGAAATAAATACCCAGACACCCAAATTGACACCCAGACACAAAAATTGTACAGAAAATAAACACTCAGACACCCACACTGAACAGGAACAGACACCCAGACATGAAAATTGGACAGAGAAACACCCAAACTGTACAAAAATGAACACCCAGAGACCCAAATGGAACAGGAACAGACACCCAGACACAAAAATTGTACAGAAATAAACACCCAGACACCCACATGGAACAGAAACATCCACATTGAACACCCAGACATCCAAATCCCACAGAAATAAACACCCAGACACGCAAATTGTACCGAAATAAACACTCAGACACTCAAATTGAACAGAAACAAGACACCCAGACACAAAAATTGTACAGAAAAACACACAAACTGTACAGAAATAAACATACAGAGACCCAAAGAGAACAGGAACAGACACCCAGAAACAAAATTTGTACAGAAATAAACACTCAGACACCCAAATTGTACAGAAACAAACACTCAGACACCCACATGGAACAAAAACATCCACACTGAACACCCAGACATCCAAATCCCACAGAAACAGACACACAGACACACAAATCCCATAGAAACAAACACTCAGAAACAAAAATTGTACCAAAATAAACATTCAGACACCCACATGGAACAAAACCATCCACATTGAACACCCAGATATCCAAATCCCACAGAAATAAACACCCAGACACCCAAATCCCATCGAAACACTCAGAAACAAAAATTGTACCAAAATAAACACCCAGACACCCACACTGAACAGAACAGACACCCAGACACAAAAATTGTACAGAAAAACACCCAAACTGTGCAGAAATAAACACTTAGACACCCAAATGGAACAGGAAACAGGAACAGACACACAGAGACAAAAACTGTACAGAAGAACACCCAAACTGTACAGAAAAAAACAACCAGAAACCCAAATTGACGCCCAGAAACAAAAATTGTACAGAAATAAACACCCAGAGACCCAAATGGAACAGGAACAGACACACAGACACCCAAATTGTACAGAAAAACACCCAAACTGCACAAAAATAAACACCCAGACACCCACACTGAACAGGATCAGACACCCAGACACAAAAATTGTACAGAAAAACACCCAAACTGTGCAGAAATAAACACCCAGAGACCCAAAAAGAACAGGAACAGACACACAGACACTAAAATTGTACAGAAAAACACCCAAACTACACAAAAATAAACACCTAGACACACAAATGGAATCAGAACAGACACCCAGACACAAAAATTTGTACAGAAACAAACACCCAGACATCCACATGGAACAGAAACATCCACATTGAACACCCAGACATCCAAATTGTACAGGAACAGACACCCAGAAACAAAATTTGTACAGAAATAAACACTCAGCTGCCCAAATGGAACAGGAACAGACACCCAGACACCCAAATTGTACTGAAATAAAGACTCAGACACCCACATGGAACAGGAACAGACACCCAGACACAAAAATTGGACAGAAATAAACACCCAGGTACAATCGCACAGACACAGCCATCCAGACACTCAAACTGAACAGAAACAGATGCCCAGGCACTGGAATTGTACAGAAATAAACAGCCAGACACCCACCAAGTACAGGAACAGACACCCAGGCACATAAACCCCACAGAAATAAACACCCAGGTACACAAATTTTACAGAAATAAACACCCAAGTACACAAATCCCACAGAAATAAACACCCAGGTACACAAATCCCACAGAAATAAACACCCAGGTACACAAATCCCACAGAAATAAACACCCAGGTACACAAATTTTACAGGAACAGACACCCAGACCCTTGACATTTTACAAAAGCAAACACCCAGACACCCGTATTTAAGAGGAACACAACCCCAGATACCTAAAAATCAACTAAACTCTCAAATTACACAGAAACAACCCCCAGACCCCCAAATTTCACAGTAACAACCTCCTAGACCCCTGAATTTCACAGCAGAAAGCCCGCAGATCCCATAGCAGAAAACTCCCAGACCCCCAAATTTCCCTGAAGCAAATCCCCCAGACCCCAAATTTCACAGAAACAATCCCCCAGACCCCCAAATTTCATAGAAGCAAACGCCCAGACCCCCAAATTTCACAGAAACAATCCCCCAGACCCCAAATTTCACAGCAGAAAATTCCCAGACCTCCCAGACCCCCAAATTTCACACCAGAAAACCCCCAGACCCCCAAATTTCACAGAAGCAAATCCCCAGACCCCTGAATTTCACAGAAACAAGCCCCCCAACCCCCAAATTTCAGAGAAGCAAACCCCCAGACCCCCAAATTTCACAGCAGGACTCCCCCAGACCCCCAAATTCACCCCTAAGCCACAGAACAAACCCCAGCTCAGCACACCCCCAGGCCAGGGCTGCCCCCTCCACCCCCACATTCCCAGGATCCAGAGGGATCTGGGACCCCCCTGAGCACCCCCAAAGGCCAGGGACACCCTGCTGGGGTGGGGGACAGGAATGTCACACCTTGGAGGGGCTGCAGAGTCCCCAGAGTCCCCTGGGAGGCTCAGGGGAGGACAGAGGCTGAGGAAGGAGATCTGGGATCAGCCAGGCAGGAATTTGGGGTGCAGGGGGGATCAGCAGGGGGTGACAGGAACGGTTTGTGCTGCTTTGCCATGGAAACCTCCAGAAATGAGCCCTGAAATCCTGCCCCCAAATTCTGCTCCCAAATTCTGCTTCCCCAAAATCCCAGCTCCCAAATTCTTTCTCCAAATCCTTGGTTCCCAAATCCCAGCTCAACTCCTGCTCCCAAATCCCTGGTCCCCAAATTCCTGCTCCCAGTTCCTGCTTCCCAAATCCCAGCTCCTAAATTCCTGGTCCCCAAATCCCTGGTCCCCAAATTCCTGCTCCCCAATCCCAGCTCCCAACTCCTGTCCCTCAAATTCTTTATCCCAAATCCCTGCCCCCCAAATCTCAGCTCCCAAATCCTTGTTCAACTCCAGCTCCCAAATCCCAGCTCCTCAACTCCTGCTCCCCAAATTCCAGCTCTCAAATCCCTGCTCCCCAACTCCTGCTCCCAATTCCAGCTTCCAAATCCCTGCCCCCCAAATCTCAGCTCCCAAATCCCTGTTCAACTCCTGCTCCCAAATCCCAGCTCCTAACTCCCAGCTCCCAGATTCTTTCTCCTAAATCTCTGCTCCCCAAATTCCAGCTCTCAAATCCCTGCTCAACTCCTCCTCCCAACTCCCAAAACTCCTGTTCCCGTGTTTCCTCCTGTTCTTTGGGAGAAAGAATTTGTTCCCCAAATCCTTTCTCTCAAATCCCTGGTCCTCAGCTTCTGCTCCCCAAATCCCAGCTCTCAAAATCCCTGCTCCCAAATCCCAGCTCCATCTCCTCTGCACACCCCAGAGCCCCTGGATTGCTCCCACAATCCCAACCAGCACCCCACAAACGGGGCTCCCTCATTTCCCCCCTCACTGCCCATGATCTCCCAACATTTCCCCCTGGAATTCACACATCCTGTCCTGTGACCTCTCCTGCTCCACAATAAATCACGGCTGAAGGTCGAGAGGAGCCTGTGAGATTTTTTTCTCACTGCCTCGTTGATCCCTAAATATCCCAAGAGCCACAGAGATCAGATCACACCGGAATTGTTTTAACTGAAACATTCCTGCCATGCTTTGCACGGATGGGGCTTGATTTGATCAGTATCAAGAATCCTATTTCACCAAAAATCTCCTTTCTGTTCTGCCAGGACCCAGCTCTGAGCACAAACCACACGTTTTAACATCACTCCAAACTCTCAGCACCAGCCTCAACCACACCAAGTTGTCCAAAGTCGCCTGAAATTCCAGGAAATTAAAAGGAAAAACCAGCACAGAACCAGTCTAACACTTCCCACCTCCCCAGATAAGCAGGAAAAACTCCCAATATTTTGCAGCTGATTTGCTTACAAAGGATAAAACCAAACAGGAAGGGAGGGATGGCACCTGGAAAAGGCAGGACCCACAGGAATTGTTTCCTTTCCCCAGGCATTTCTCTGAACTTAAATCAGTGTTTGAAAAGAAAAGAATTGATTTCAAATTGGTTTTCCCCCTTCTCCACAACCCCAAATCTCTCCCAGCTCCTCCAGACCCTCACCCAGCCCTGCAGGATCTGGTTTTCCCAGCCCAGCTCCATCCTTTCCATGGATCAGCCACACCACATTTCCACTGGAACCTCACCCACGTTGTCACCTGCACTTCTAAAAACAACATTCCTGCTTTTTCCCCCTCTCCATCCCCTCCCTCGAGTGGATTTTCCTCTCCCGTTGTTCTCAGGCTGTTTCACTCCCCTGCACCACAGGCTCTGCTCCAAGGCCCTGATTTCAACAGAGCCAACAGAGCAGGAAAGGAGATAAAGGGAAGAGTGAGGTTATCACCAAGTGGGGAGCTCCTGCTGGGAGCTGTGCAGTGCCCAAACCTTCCTGCAGGAAGGTCCTGGCAGGGCAATAAAGCAAATTGTACCTACAGAGCACACTGAGAGCATTAAAACCCCACAGGGACTGGGCAGTAAATCCTAATTCCACCCCAAAATGTGATCCTGAGACACCATGGGGAGCAGGACACCCCCAAACCTGCCGAGAAATCAGGAAACAAATGCAAAACTGAGACCCAGCAGGAGGGAGCCTGGGGAGGGAAAACTGAGGGGCCAAATCCAAAATCCAGGTTTAAATCTTGGGTTTGGCCGTGTCCTGTCTGTGCCACAGCCACCAAGGACTGATTGTCCCTCGGGGCAGGGCAGGGAGAGCCCAGCACAGCCCAAATCTCCCCCTGCAAACAGAATCCAGGATTTAAAGGAATGGATTTAAAGGAACTTGAGGGACATGAGAACATCCAGAGGAGGGAGCGAGGCTGGTGTGGGCTGGGAACACAAACCCTGTGAGGAACGGCTGAGGGAGCTGGGCTTGTTCAGCCTGGAGAAAAGGAGACTCAGGGGTGCCCTCATCACTCCCCACAGCCCCTGAAAGGTGCCTGTGCTCAGCTGGGCTTGGGCTCTTTCTCCAGGCAGCACTGACAGAACCAGAGGACACAGCCTCAAGCTGTGCCAAGGGAAATTTAGGTTGGATATCAGGGAAAAGTTTTTTACAGAAAGGGTGATCAAGTACTGGAATGGTCTGGCTGGGGAGGTGGTGGAGTCCCCATCCCTGGATGTGTTTAAAGAAAGATTGGATGTGGCACTGGTGCCAGGGTTTAGTTGAGGTGTTGGGGCTGGGTTGGACTCGATGATCCTGGAGGTCTCTTCCAACCCAGTGATTGTGTGATTCTGTGATTCTGTGTGATTGTGTGATTCTCTGATTATGTGATTCTGTGTGATCCTGTGTGATTGTGTGAATTCTGTGTGATTCAGTGTTCCTGTGTGATTCTCTGATTATGATTCTGTGTGATCCTGTGATTCTGAGATCCTGTGATTGTGTGAATTCTGTGTGATTCTGTAATTCTGTGTGATTCTGTGATCCTGTGTGATTGTGTGATTCTGTGTGATCCTGCGTGATCCTGCAAGATTCTGTGAATTCTGTGTGATTCTATGTTGATTCTTTGAATCTGTGTTCCTGTGTGATCCTGTGTTTCTGTGTGATTCTGTGAGATTCTGTGTTGATTCTCTGATTCTGTGAATTCTATGTGATTCTGTGTGATTCTGTCCTGTCTGTGCCACAGCCACCAAGTGTGGCCGCAGGACAGAGGGTACTGTGAATTTAATTAACACAGCCAATTTGATAACTGAGATGCCTTGGCAAGAACAAACAGAGCTTTGAGGATTACAAGAAGATTGGATCGACAGGAAAAGAAAATTGAACCAATCTCTGCAAGTGAGAGATGTTGTAAAATGTGTAAGTTTGTTTGTGTGGTGTTTAACTTAATTATTGCAGTAAAAAATTACCAGCCTTCCTAGGATGATAAATAAACATTTGGAGTTCACAGTAAAAAGTGAATTCTGACCACCAGTCTGTCTTCCTGTCTCTCTCCATCCTCAATAACCAAGGACTGATTTTCCATCAGGGCAGGGAGAGCCCAGCCCAGCACAGCCCAAATCTCTGCAAACAGAATCCAGATTTAAATCTTGAATTAAATCGTGGATTTGTCTGTGCCACAGCCACCAAGGACTGATTTTACCTCAGGGCAGGGCAGGGAGAGCCCAGATCTCCCTCTGCAAACAGAATCCAGATTTAAATCTTGGATTTGGCCATATCCTGTCTGTGCCACAGCCACCAAGGACTGGTTTTCTCTCAGGGCAGGGCAGGCAGAGCCCAGCCCAACTCAAATCTCCCCCTGCAAACAGAATCCAGGTTTAAATCCTGGATTTGTCTGTGCCACAACCACCAAGGAATGATTACCCCTGAGGACAGGGAGAGCCCAGCACAGCTCAGATCTCCCCCTGCAAACAGAATCCAGGTTTAAATCTCGAATTAAACTCTGGATTTCTCTGTGCCACAGCCACCAAGGACTGATTTTCCCTCAGCACAGCCCAGAACTCCCCCTGCAAACAGAACCCAGGTTTAAATCCTGGATTTGTCTGTGCCACAGCCACCATGGAATGATCTTCCCTGAGGGCAGGGGGAGTCCAGATCTCCCTCTGCAAACAGAATCCAGATTTAAATCTTGGATTTGGCCATATCCTGTCTGTGCCACAGCCACCAAGGACTGGTTTTCTCTCAGGGCAGGGCAGGGAGAGCCCAGCCCAGCTCAAACCTCCCTCTGCAAACAGAATCCAGGTTTAAATCTTGAATTAAATCATGGATTTGTCTGTGCCACAGCCACCAAGGACTGATTTTCCCTCAGGGCAGGACAGGGAGAGTCCAAATCTCCCCCTGCAAACAGAACCCAGATTTAAATCTTGAATTAAATCCCGGATTTGTCTGTGCCACAGCCACCAAGGACTGATTTTACCTCAGCACAACCCAAATCTCCCTCTGCAAACAGAATCCAGGTTTAAATCTCGAATTAAACTCTGGATTTCTCTGTGCCACAGCCACCAGGGAATGATTTTACCTCAGCACAGCCCAGAACTCCCCCTGCTCCCCCCTGCCCTGCCCAGGGAAGAGCCCAAACCTCTCCCGGGCTGGCCCAAGGTGCCACCGCGTGGGTGCCACCACCCTGGGGTGCCCTCAGGGGCGCTGCTGCAGAGCTCCTGCCCACACTTACACACACACACAGGTTTCTGAGCAGACCACTGGCTGCTCTTTTGGCAGGTGATGCTCTTGTGGCCCTTGAGCTCGAAGGCGGGCTGGCACTCGAAGTGCAGCGTGTCCCCGTGGCCGAAGGTGGAGCCCAGCCGGCGCCCGAAGGCCGGGATGCCCGGGTCACCACAGCTGCCCTGGTCGATCTCTGCAAGAGAGAACAGAGAGCTTGGGACTGGGGAAGGGGCTGGAGGAGAGAAAAAACAAAATCTGGGTCTGGGGAAGGGGCTGGAGGAGGGGAATACAGAATTTGGGGGTGGGGAAGGGGCTGGAGGAGGGGAAATAGAGAATTTGGGGGTGGGGAAGGGGCTGGAGGAGAGAGAACACAAAATCTGGGTCTGGGGAAGGGGCTGGAGGAGAGAAAACATTGAATTTGGGCGTGGGGAAGGGGGTGGAGGAGGGGAAATACAGAATTTGGGGGTGGGGATGGGGCTGGAGGAGAGAGAACACAGAATTTGGGGGTGGGGAAGGGATTGGAGGAGGGGAAATACAGAATTTGGGGGTGGGGAAGGGGCTGGAGGAGAGAGAACACAAAATCTGAGTGTGGGGAAGGGGCTGGAGGAGAGAAAACACAAAATCTGGGTGTGGGGAAGGGGCTGGAGGAGGGGAAATACAGAATTTGGGAATGTTTGAATGGAACATATTCATTTCTGGAAATGTTTGATTGGGTTTGGGATAAAATTCTCCCTCCACAGTGAGGGAGGGGGTCTGACAAGGAAGGGGCTGGAGGAGAGAGAACACAGAATCTGGGTGTGGGGAAGGGGCTGGAGGAGGGGAAATACAGAATTTGGGTCTGGGGATGAGGCTGGAGGAGAGAGAACAGATTTTGGGTGTAGAGAAGGGGTTGGAAGAGAGAATTTGGGGTGGGGATGAGGCTGGAAGAAAGAACAAAGAATTTGGGATGTGGGGAAGGGGCTGGAAGAGAAAATTTGGGTGTGGGGAAGGGGCTGGAAGAGAAAACAGAAAATTCGGGGGTGGGGAAGGGGCTGGAGGAGAGAGAACAGAATTTGGGTATGGGAAAGGGGCTGGAGGACAGGAAACACTGAATTTGGGTGTGGGGAAGGGGCTGAGGCTCAGCTGGTGCAGCCCCCACCAGATTGTGGCATCCCAACCCCAATTCTCTCCTCCCAACCCCTCCTGATGGCTCCCCATCCTCACACCAAGGACTTCAGGATGAGGGAAGGGAGATTTGGATTAAATATGAGGAAGGAATTGTTCCCTGGGAGGTTTGGGATGGAATTCCCAGAGCAGCTGTGGCTGCCCCTGGATCCCTGGCAGTGCCTCAGGCCAGGTTGGACAGGGCTGGGAGCAGCCTGGGACAGTGGGAGGTCGCCCTGCCCATGGACTGGATCATCTTCAACATCCCTCCCAACCCAAACCATTCTTCAATCCCAGCTGAAATGAAAAAATAAACTAACAGGGAAGAAATGAAAAGCACAGGGATCCAAAGCAGCTCCTGCTCTGCAGCTGCTCCGGGAACTTCTGCATTCAGGAGCCCACAGCTCAGCAGGCAGGACCAGCCCTGAGCTCCTGGTACTGGGACACAGAGGGGATTTGGGATTGTCCCCTCTCCTTCCCTCCCTATTCCAATCCCATTCCCTGGGACACAAAGGGAATTTGGGATTGCCCCCTCTCCTTCTCTCCCTATCCCAATCCCATTCCCCAGGACCCAGAGGGAATTTGGGATTGTCCCCTCTCCTTCTCTCCCCATCCCATTCCCATTCCCTGGGACACAGAGGGAATTTGGGATTGTCCCTTCTCCTTCTCTCCCTACTCCACTCCCATTCCCTGGGACACAGAGGGAATTTGGGATTGTCCCTCCTCTTTCCCTCCCTAGCCCAATCCCATTCCCCGGACTACAGAGGGAATTTGGGATTGTCCCCTCTCCTTCTCTCCCTACTCCACTCCCATTCCCTGGGACACAGAGGGAATTTGGGATTGTCCCTTCTCCTTCCCTCCCTATCCCAATCCCATTCCCCAGGACACAAAGGGAATTTGGGATTGTCCCCTCTCCTTCTCTCCCTATTCCAATCCCATTCCCATTCCTGCCCTGTCCCCACACACACTGACAGAGTTAATCCCTCTCTCCATGTGCATTTTAACTCCAAACAAACCCCAGACACGATTCCCTGTTATCTCCTGCTCCCTCCAATCCCAAATTTCCCAAGGGCTCCGTGCCCTGGATCGCTGTTAACTCCAAAAACTTCACTCCTCCTTAGTGTTCCCACATTATTTCTCTGCTCCACGCTCCTCTCCCAATCCTCTGAGTTTTTTATCCCCATCATCTCTGATCAGCCTCGCTGCCTTTTCCTCTCCTCTCCCAATTTCCTGCACCAAATTGGAAATCTCTTTTATGACACTTCCCTCGCAGAGGCAAATCACGGGAGCTGAGATTTGCATGACTCCCTCTAATATCCCAATTTGGCTGGAATAACAACGAGCGCCCTCATTATCATTTCTGCCTCCAGGCAACTCCACATCCAGGTGTATTTTGAGCAGGAGTCACACTGGAGCTTCTGCTGCACCTCTGAGCTTAAAATTCACTGCTAGCTAATGAAGCATCCCCCAAATAATTTAACATAAATTAATATTAAAAGTTTTCCTGAAACAGGCGGCGTTTTTTGCTCTCTCTCAGTGACAGCACCTTGCCAGGATTTATGGATCTTCCTGCACTGTCTCCAAGTCCGACTGTTCAGGGATGGAAAATGAAAATTCTGGGTGTTCAAGCTGCACTGAATTGTTCATTCCTCCTCCCAAAAAAATGCACAAGGCCAACAGTGCTGAGCACAGAATGAAAATTCAGCTTGGAAACTCAAGGAATAGCAACGAGCCAGGGTGGGAGGGGGAGGAATTGGAACATTTATCAGCAGGTGTGACAGAGACACTCCCTGCTGCCACTCAGAACATCCGTGGCTGCCTTCCCTTCCCTTCCCTTCCCTTCCCTTCCCTTCCCTTCCCTTCCCTTCCCTTCCCTTCCCTTCCCTTCCCTTCCCTTCCCTTCCCTTCCGACAGCCTGGAACTCCAGCCAGCAAGAGCCAGGGGTGGCCCTGGGAGCTGCAGGGGTCTGTCCCCAGTGTCCCCATGTCCCCAGTGCTGCGTTGGATATCCTGGGATCCCTCTGGTCCCAGGATTCCCCATCCCTGGGGGTGTCCCAGGCCAGGCTGGAGCCCCCTGGGATGGTGGGAGGTGTCCCTGCCCTTGGATTGGGATGGGCTTTGAGGTCCTGGCAGATCCAAACCATTCCATGATCCTGTGACACCACACAGCTCCCTGCAGCTGTCCCTTGGAATGTGGAGCAGGTGTGGATTCACCTCCCAGCCCATCCTCTACCAAAGAATTCCCATTTGTGCAGCCCCAAAACTCTACAAATGGACATAAAATATTCCCATTGTGGCAGCCCCAAAACTCCACATGGGAAACAAGAAATTCCCATTGTGGCAGCCCCAAAACTCCTCCACAAATGGACACAAAAAATTCCTGCCTGACCCCATCATGACAGTCCCAAAACTCCACACAGGAAACAAGAAATTCCTATCATGGCAGCCCTAAAACTCCACAAATGAACATAAAATATTCCCATTGTGGCAGCCCCAAAACTCCTCTACAAATGGACATTAAAAATTCCCATTGTGGCAGTCCCAAAACTCCACACAGGGACACAAGAAATTCCTATCGTGGCAGCCCTAAAACTCCCACAAATGGACATAAAATATTCCCATAGTGGCAGCCCCAAAACTCCTCCACACAGAGATACAAGAAATTCCCATTGTGGCAGTCCCAAAACTCCACACAGGGACACAAGAAATTCCTATCGTGGCAGCCCCAAAACTCCTCTACAAACGCACATAAAATATTCTCATAGTGGCAACCCCAAAACTTCACAAATGGACACAAAAAATTCCTGCCTGACCCCATTGTGGCAGCCCTAAAACTCCACACAGAAAACAAGAAATTCCCATTGGGGCAGCCCCAAAACTCCTCCACAAAATGAACACAGAAAATTCCTGCCTGACCCCATCATGACAGTCCCAAAACTCCACATGGGAAACAAGAAATTCCTATCGTGGCAGCCCTAAAACTCCCACAAATGGACATAAAATATTCCCATTGTGGCAGCCCCAAAACTCCACACAGAGATACAAGAAATTCCTATAGTGGCAGCCCCAAAACTCCACACAGGGACTCAAGAAATTCTCATTGTGGCAGCCCCAAAACTCCTCCACACACAGACACAAAAAAATTCCTGCCTGACCCCCTCATGGCAGCAGCCCCAAAACTGTTCCAAAAAGGGACATAGAAAATTCCTATCATGGCAACCCCAAAACTCCACAAATGGACACAAGAAATTCCTGCCCGACCCCATTGCAGCAGCCTCACAACTCCACAAACAGACATAAAATATTCCCACTGTGGCAGCCCCAAAACTCCACCCAGGGAAACAAGAAATTCCTATTGTGGCAGCCCCAAAACTCTTCCACAAATGGACATAGAAAATTCCTAGTGTGGCAGCCCCAAAACTCCACACGGGAAACAAGAAATTCCTGTCATGGCAGCCTCAAAACTCCTCCACAAATGGACACAAAAAATTCCCATCGTGGCAGCCCCAAAACTCCACAAATGGACACAAATTCCTATTGTGGCAGCCCCAAAACCCTTCCACACACAGACACAAAAAATTCCTGCCTGACCCCATCATGGCACCTCCAAAACTCCACACAGGAAACAAGAAATTCCCATTGTGGCAGCCCTAAAACTCTTCCATATAGGAACACAAAAAATTCCCATTGTGGCAGCCCCAAAATTCCACATGGGAAACATGAAATTCCTATCACGGCAGCCCCAAAACTCCTCTACAAATGGACATAAAATATTCCCATAGTGGCAGCCCCAAAACTCCTCTACACAGGGAAACAAGAAATTCCTGCCTGACCCCATTGTGGCAGCCCCACATGGGAAACAAGAAATTCCCATTGGGGCAGCCCCAAAACTCTTCCATATAGGAACACAAAAAATTCCCATTGGGGCAGCCCCAAAATTCTTCCACAAATGGACACAAAAAATCCCTGCCTGACCCCCTCGTGGCAGCCCTAAAACTCCACACAGAAAACAAGAAATTCCCATTGGGGCAGCCCCAAAACTCCTCCACAAATGGACACATGAAATTCCTGCCTGACCCCATCATTACAGTCCCAAAATTCCACACAGGAAACAAGGAATTCCTATCATGGCAGCCCTAAAACTCCACAAATGAACATAAAATATTCCCATTGTGGCAGTCCCAAAACTCCACACAGGGACACAAGAAATTCCCATTGTGGCAGCCCCAAAACTCCTCTACAAATGCACATAAAATATTCTCATAGTGGCAGCCCCAAAACTTCACAAATGGACACAAAAAATTCCTGCCGACCCCATTGTGGCAGCCCTAAAACTCCACACAGAAAACAAGAAATTCCCATCGTGGCAGCCCCAAAACTCCTCCACAAATGGATGGGCAGAAAATTTCAGGCAGAAATTCCTGCCTGACCTCATCATGGCAATCCCAAAACTCCACACAGGGACACAAAAAATTCCCTTTGTGGCAGCCCCAAAACTCCATAAATAGACACAAAAAATTCCTGCCTGACCCCATTGTAGCAGCCCCAAAACTCCTCCATGAATGGACACAAGAAATTCCTGCCTCACCCCATTGTGACAGCCCCAAAACTCCACAAATGGACACAAGAAATTCCTGCCTGACCCCATTGTGGCAGCCCCAAAATTCCTCCACAGACATAAAAAATTCCTGCCCGACCCCACTGTGGCAGCCCCAAAACTCCACAAAGAGGCACAAAAAAATTCCTTCCTGACCCCGTTGTGACAGTCCCAAAACTTCACAAATGGACACAAGAAATTCCTGCCTGACCCCATTGTGGCAGCCCTAAAACTCCACAGATATTAAAATTCCTGCCTGACCCCATTGTGGCAGCCCCATCCTGCTCAGGAGCCCCCCCAGAAGGGTCAGAGATGCCCAAACCCCACAGCCAACCCCAAATGTTCCCCTCAGTTCGGGATGGGGTGGGAATCACAGGAATTCTGCACTGAGCAGCTCCAGCTCTGGCACAAGGAGAATTTCCAGAGCTGTAATTCCAAAGGGAACTGGGAATGTGCAGCACCAGTAAAACCAGGGAGTGCTGAGGGTATCAGAAGCTCAGAAAAACAGCAGCCAAAAGATGTAAAAATCAGAATATTCTGACCCATAAAGGCAGCACTGAAGGGTCTCCTCCCTCCTCACCCTCTCCTGTTGATGTGCACAACCCCAACTCAAATCAGGGGGTTAAAAATGGGAGAAAAAAGAGGAATTGGAGCTCCCAATTCCCACAAAAATGGGAGAAAAAAAAGAGGAATTGGAGCTCCCAATTCCCACAAAAATGGGAGAAAAATGAGGAACTGGAGCTCCCAATTCCCACAAAAATGGGAGAAAAAAAAGAGGAATTGGAGCTCCCAATTCCCACAAAAATGGGAGAAAAACAAGGAATTGGAGCTCCCAATTCCCACCCTTGCCAAGTCAACCCAGCTCACAGGTTTCACCACCTTACAGAATGGGATTTATTCAGAAATTCCATTTCTGACCCCAGAAAAATCCCCTGGTTCCTGCATTTCTTTGCCTAAAGGAGTAAAACCCATGAAATATTTAGCAGGGCAGACGTTCCACTAAAAAAAAAAAAAGGATTGATTCCAAAATATCAAACCACGTTACCTCAATAAGATTGAAACATTCCTCCTGATGAATGCTGGATGTAAAATCACTTCCACATTAGAATAAGAAAAGCCAAAAGCAAACAAGAACAGCCAAACCCAAGTGTTTTGACATTATTGAAAGGAAACAAGTTGACACGAATCTTTCACAGCTTCTCCATCATCAAATATTATTCATACAAGGGGGAAATTCTGATTTTTAAAACTGGTGTTTTCTGAGGGAAAATGTGGCAGCAGGAATTTTTGCAGAGCTCTTTGTGCTGTGGGGTGGTGGGTGGGAAATTGGGTGAAAAATGAGAGCAAAACCTCCCTCAAGGCTCCCCCAAACCTTCTCCTCTGGGGGAAAATGAGAATTTTTGGAACTCCAGGTCCTGGAAGGGTGAAGGGATTGTGAGGCTGAGGAAATGTTACCCCCAGTCAGGAAAATATTTTACCTCAGGCACAGGATTTTGTACTTAAATGAACTTTAATTCATTAAAGCTAATGGTGTCAGGTGGGAATCTGGGGGAATCAAGAGCAGGGTGTTCCTGTTGCCTTTTAGATTTTGCATCCAAAATGGAATAAAAGCTGAATAATCTCATTCCAGCCCAAAAATTCTCTGGTTCTGACCCTGTGGGAGGGGTGGAACAGGATGGGCTTTAAGGTCCCTTCCAATCCAAACCAGGCTGGGATTCCCGGGGTGAGGAAAAAATGGATCTAAAGAGGAAACACAGCAAGGAGGGGATGAACTGAAAGGAAAAAACCTTCCTGCCCCTCCCTCCCACCTGAAACCACCAGAGCAGGAGGTTTCAAATGAAATTGGAGTTAAATTTGAACTGGGCCTGGCTCTGGTAGGATCAGCATCACATCAAGGTCTGTGCTGAGCTTTAGGCCAGGCTTAAACGCCAGGCACGGCGCCCTGGCAGAGCTCAGCCCAAATTCCTTCTGTGGCTCCTGCTCTGAGACAAACTCAACCCATCTAAATTCACATTTAATTTAATGAAAATCAGAGCAGGAGGTTTCAAATGAAATTGGAGTTCAATTTGAACTGGGCCTGGCTCTGGTAGGATCAGCATCACTTCAGGGAGTGTCCTGGGCTTTAGGCCAGGCTTAAACAGCAGGACCAGCACCCTGGAAGAGCTCAGCCTAAATTCCTTCTGTGGCTCCTGCTCTGAGACAAATTCAATCCATCCAAAGTTCACATTTAATTTAATGAAAATCAGAGCAGGAGGATGGTTGATTAACCACTAATTAGAATATTAAACGAGGGCTTAAATATGTAAATGAGCAGCTGAGGATGGAGTTCAGTATCAAACTCCAGAATATCAGCTCGATATCAGAGGTGCCACAAAATTCCTGATTTTTTATTCTTGGATTATTGTTTGATGAAGAGGTTTTTCTGTCTCCTAAAAAGAGGGATTTTATTTTTAAAGTGGTTTGTTCTGCTGGGAATGTTGTAGGGATGGGAACCCCTCAGCCTCCTGATACTGGGGGGGCAGGAGATGCAGAACCCCCCAAAAAATAAACCCTGGATTATTAAAAAAAAATAAACCCTGGATTATATAAAAAAAAAATAAACCCTGGATTATAAAAAAAAGAAAACCCTGGATTATTAAAAAAAAATAGAACCTGGATTATTAAAAAAAATAAACCCTGGATTATTAAAAAAAAAAATAAACCCTGGATTATAAAAAACAAAATAAACCCTGGATTATAAAAAACAAAATAAACCCTGGATTATTAAAAACAAAATAAACCCTGGCTGGATTTCCACCTGGAAAATTGGCAAAGGAGCTGCAGGAAGCAGCAGCAGAAATCCAAATTAAATTAGTGGGGGAGTGTCCATAAATCCAGTTTTAATTTAAAATTCTCACTTTCAATTAAAACAACACAACTCTAAATGAATGTTTGGCTTTGTTCTGGGTTTTGGTGGTTTGGTTTTTTTTGTGTTTTAATGTTTCTGTTCTTACCACAGGAATTTATAAAATTAATTTGCTTTTATGCTGTTTCTTGGAATAAACCCAGGTTCATCAGCAGAAGAAATCAGGGTTTTTTTTCTTTTTTGTTTTGAGACTTCAGTCCACTGATGGGGAATATCCCTCAGAGGGTAGAAATTATGGGAATCAATCCGAAATTTCTCAGGAACTTCTGCAAAATGTGGCCTGATGGAATCCTCAATTCCAGCTGTTACAAATATTATAATAAAATACATTCCTACAGGAATATCCTGCTGCATGTGGAAGGCGTTTTCCCAACAAATCACCCAGGATTAAAGGAAAAGAGAATTTTTTCTAATTCAAATAACTAAGGTAATTTGGTTTTTTTAAATCTTTTTAGCAAACTTTGTATCTACATAGGTAAAAATGAATTTTAAAACGTCACCTTTGGTTGGGGTTGGTTTTAAAATGTCAGCTGAGTGAAAATTCAGCAATTATTCCACTGATACAACTAAAACCAAACTGTTGTGCTTCTAGAAATTCACCAAGATTCCTCTTCTCAGGGATATCTGATTCAAGGGTTGCCTTCAAAATGTCCAAGGTTTGAAAAAGAAAACAAAAGAGAAGCCCCAGGACCCCAAAAGTCTTGGAGTCCCCTCCCCAAAATTTCTGCATCCCTCAGCTCCTTCTGCCAAGCACTGGAAGTGCAGAAACATTGCTCATTATGATGAAAAAAATAAAATAAAATAAAATAAAATAAAATAAAATAAAATAAAATAAAATAAAATAAAATAAAATAAACCAAAATAAAATAAAATAAAAGGATAAAAAATATAAAATAATAAAAAAATAAAATAAAGTGAAATAAAATAAGGTAAAATAAAGTAAAACAAAATAAAAGAAAAGAAAGTAAAAGAAAATAAAGTAAAAGAAAGTAAAATAGAATAAAATAAAACAAAATAGAATAAAATACAATAAAATAGAATAGAAAATAAAATAGAATAAAATAAAACAAAAAGAACAAAATAAAGTAAAATAATAAAAAATAGTGAAATAAAATAAAGTGAAATAAAGTAAAATAAAATAAAAGTAAAAGAAAATAAAGTAAAAGAAAGTAAAATAGAATAAAATAAAACAAAATAAAACAAAATACAATAGAATAAAATAGAATAAAATAGAATAAAATAGAATAAAATAGAATAAAATAGAATAAAATAGAATAAAATAGAATAAAATAGAATAAAATAGAATAAAATAGAATAAAATAGAAAAATAAAATAAAATAGAAAAATAAAATAAAATAGAAAAATAAAATAAAATAGAAAAATAAAATAAAATAAAATAAAATCTGTTCATGAGGATAAAAGTCAGGATTGGAGATTTCCACGAGCCAGACCCTGCCAGAACTGAACAGAAAATCACCACTGCCACCCTGATTTCCCAGCCAAGGAAACACCTTTGAAAGGAACAATTTAAAAAAATGGAAAATCCAGAGCTGAACGATCCCTCTGGACCCCTCCAGCAGCTCCCAGGGAAACTTTTCCCTCACCAATTCCCAAATTTTGCCAACACCTGTGACCCAACAAACACACGAGCTCAGGCCAGACTGGAGCACTCACATCCTGCTGCATCCCCTGAGTTTGTTTGTAAAAAATCCCAATATTAATTTTTATTTCACTTGAACAGCCCAGCCCAGTCCCATTCCCGATGTGGGATTCACAATCTGGGGCTGCCAGCTGAGATTCCTGAATTTTTCCCAATAAAACTGGAAATGGCAATGGGACAGCAGGGTGGGATGGGAAGGGAAGGAACAAAGATGCTCTTAAGGAAAAAAAAAGAATCTCAAACTGCATCAACTTAATGAAAATTCCATGTAAAAACTTTAAATTAATAGAATATAAATCTATTATCACTTAAACCTTATAAATAAAGCTTAACTTACACTCAACAGGGCCCAAACTTAAACTAAACTATACAGGAATTACTCTTAATATTAACAGAATACTAGAATACAACTTGATTCACATGTGAACATAACAAATGACTCTCATTAAAAGCTCAATTCTATTTTTCTCTCCATTATGAAAATAAATCTTTTCTCAATTGCTCTGGATTTTCTTGTCAAGATACAACAAAACCCAAAAACCCTCCAGAGTTTTGATTTATTTGGAGAAGCTGCCTTTTCTCCCAAATCCCTGTAATCAGCTGGTCCCTGATCTTTGGGAAAAGGGAATTGGGATGGAGGAGACCCCAATCCTTTGGAAAAATGGGAATTGGGAGGGAGGAGCCCCTGATCCTTTGGGAAAAGGGAATTGGGAAAGAGGAGCCCCTGATCCTTTGGGAAATTGGGAATTGGGAGAGAGGAGACCCCAATCCTTTGGGAAAAGTGGAATCAGGAGGGAGGAGCCTCTGATCCTTTGGAAAAAGGGGAATTGGGAGGGAGGA
Source organism: Acrocephalus scirpaceus scirpaceus (assembly GCA_910950805.1). Lineage (NCBI taxonomy): Eukaryota > Metazoa > Chordata > Aves > Passeriformes > Sylviidae > Acrocephalus > Acrocephalus scirpaceus. Next base: position 2,286,574 of record OU383796.1, read on the forward strand.
GCCCCTGATCCCTTGGAAAAGCAAGAACTGGGAGAGAGAAGCCCCAAATCCTTTGGAAAAAAAGAGGAATTGGGAGGCAGGAGCCCCTGATCCTTTGGAAAATTGGGAATTGGGATGGAGGAGCCCCTGACCCTTTGGAAAAGGGGGAATTGGGAGAGAGGAGCCCCTGATCCTTTGGAAAATTGGGAATTGGGAGAGAGGAGCCCCTGATCCTTTGGAAAAAAGGGGGAATTGGGAGAGGGGAGACCCATATCCTTTGGAAAAGGGGAATTAGGAGAGAGAAGCCCCAAATCCTTTGGAAAAGGAGGAATTGGGAGGGAGAAGCCTCTGATCCTTTGGAAAATTGGGAATTGGGAGGGAGGAGCCCCTGATCCTTTGGAAAAAAGGGGGAATTGGGAGGGAGGAGCCCCTGATCCTTTGGAAAAAAGGGGGAATTGGGAGAGAGGAGCCCCCGATCCTTTGGAAAAAGGAGAACTGGGAAAGAGGAGTCCCCTGAACCTTTGGTAAAAAGCGAAACTGGGAGGGAGGAGCCCCCGATCCTTTGGAAAATTGGGAATTGGGAGGGAGGAGCCTGGCTTACCCTCGTAGGTGGCCTTGAAGCCCAGCAGGTTGCTGACGCTGTCGGTCTGGAAGAGGAGCCACATCTGGTGCTGGGTGCTGACGATGAGGTCGGGCACGGTGGTGCCCGTCAGGCTGCAAAAAAATCAGCAACAACAACAAATCAACAGCCCCAAAGCGGCCTCGGGTTCAGCCACCCTCAAATAAAAACCTCTGCAGGAGCAGGGAAATGCAGAATTAACAAGAATCACCGCAAAACCTGGGGGCTTTTTAAGCCTGATGAAAATCCCCTCGTGTTCTGTTCTGCCCCCAAGATGAATTTTCTCCCAGCACCCTGGCTGCAATAATTACAGCTCACTGCCATGGTTGTAACACAGCACCCAGCAGCAAAAGGAATCGTTTCCCTGCTCACTGAGGCAAAACATCAGCAAACAAATAAAATCCCCAGGAGCCAAAGTGTGCCCTGACTGACTGAATCCTCCCAACTGCCCTCACAGCAGTTTCCAGCAGTACAAAAAAAATGATTTTTCACCCATTCCTTGCTCCATTTCTGCCCTGGGAGAAGTTTCTGCCAGAATCTAAAAAAGGCAAAAAAGCACCCAGGAGGCAAAGCAGGAACCCAGATCTGCTGAGCACCCCTCGAGAAGTGCCACAAATGCAGGATCAGGGCTCTGCCTTCCCCTCGGGATCCTCCCTGGAGGGCTGGGGAAGATTGAGGGAAATGTCACTGATCTCTCTGTTATATATGTTGTGGATTAATTAGAGTTTTATTAAAATAACTCTGTGTTTTGCTGTAATAAATTGTATTTCATTGTAACCTACTGTATAAATGAACTCACAGTTGGCTGAGCAGGAGCTATGCCATCCTTTGGGAACTTGAGAGAAAAGATATGAGCAAAAGAAAACAGGGAGGAACAGGGAACAGGAATGGGCAAAGCAAGGACCTGATGATCCATACCAGACAAAACAGAAGGAAGGGGGTTTTTTTTAAGATTTTTTAGGATTTCTGACCAAAAGCTATTGAACTTCTGTTATCAAGTATTTTATCCAAATGAAGATGACCAAAACCTTGGGAGAAGAATTTATCTGACCTGGGCTATCAACAGAATGGAGCCACCCACAGATGGATCTACCAGATAAAATGGTTGGGGGGGAGTTGAGACTAAACAAAAGAATTCCCACTCAAAAGGAATGTTTGAATCATGAATGTGAATTTTTAAATATGCAACAGGCTGATGTTTTTAAGGAACAAACTCTTTGTTAACAGTGTGCTGGTTGGCTCTGTGCCAGGGACCCTCCGCCAAAAAACTGAATTTTGATTTTGTCTCTCCTAATTGTCTATTTGCTTTTTTTATTCTTTTATGAAACCTATAAATTTTTCCAAAGAAGTGAACCTCATTTTTCACAAGACTGTACCCCTTTCCCAGAACACTGTACAACAAACTAACAATAAAGAAAAGGAGCTGTAGGAATATGCAGGAAGAGCAGGACAAGACAAGGGATGCAAGGAAACTCTCAGTTTCACCCAGAACTGTATAAAAACTGACATTGAGGCTGCCTGTGTGAGCCCTGTGGGACTCAGTGTGGCCGTGTCTGAGGTTCACCCAGCTCAGATTTCTGGGCTCAGAACTGACTTTGATTGTGGCTCCTCTCAGATTTTCATTTTGCTATTTTCTAATAAATTCCCTTACTGAAAGATTGGAGAGTTGTCATTTATAACATCTCCCTGTTAATGAGGCTCATTCAGCCTCTGGGATTCATCACCTCCATGTGTTCAGCACAGCTTTGGAGCTCTCTCCCCCACCCACAGCAGCATCTCGAGCATCTTTTGCAGATGCCCACGTGGAGCTGAGCTCCCTCCTGCAGCAGTTTGTGTGGGCAGGGTGGTTATTGCAAGCAGGGCTGTTGTGTTGCTGTGTTTAATGTTGTGATGATCCTGTTTCTGCTGAGGAATTCAGAGATGAGGTGTGAGTGGAGAGGGGTGAGAGGGTTTTTTTTAATCTTCCCTGCAGGGTTTGAATAAATCCAAATTCATCCCCAGCGTTCAGCTCTGGGCTGGGCCTGGCCCCAGGTACAACAGCAGCATGGAAAAGCTCCTGGATGAAATTCAGCTCATCAGAGCAGGGGCACGGAATTGCTGGAGCAAGGCCAGGGGAGGGAGGTGAAGCTGAGAAAGGGATCCAGGCTGGGCGAGATGGGAATGTTCAGCCTGGAGAAGAGAAGGTTGAGTGGAGCCCTCAGCACCTGGCAGGACCCTGCATCAAGAACTGGAATGCCAGAACAAACAGGAATGGATTCAGACTGGAAAAAGGGAGATTTGGGAATATTGGGAAGAAATTCCTGGCTGTGAGGGCACAGAGGTGCTGGCACAGAGTGCCCAGAGAAGGTGTGACTGTCCCTGGATCCCTGGAAGTGTCCAAGGCCAGGCTGGACAGGGTTGGAGCAGCCTGGGACAGTGGAAGGTGTCCCTGCCATGACAGGGGTGGCACTGGATGGGTTTTAAGGTCACACACAATCACAGATTCACAGAATCACAGAATCACTGGGTTGGAAGAGACCTCCAAGATTGAGTCCAACCCAGCCCCAACACCTCAACTAAACCCTGGCACCAGTGCCACATCCAATCTTTCTTTAAACACATCCAGGGATGGGGACTCCACCACCTCCCCGGCCAGACCATTCCAGTACTTTATCCCTCTTTCTGTAAAAAACTTTTTCCTGATATCCAACCTAAATTTCCCTTGGCACAGCTTGAGGCTGTGTCCTCTGGTTGTGTCAGTGCTGCCTGGAGAAAGAGCCCAAGCCCAGCTGAGCACAGGCACCTTTCAGGGAGCTGTGGGAAGTGATGAGGGCACCCCTGAGTCTCCTTTTCTCCAGGCTGAACAAGCCCAGCTCCCTCAGCCGTTCCTCACAGGGTTTGTGTTCCCTCCAACCCAACCCATTCCAGGATTCTGTGACACCCCCAGGGGCTGTGTCACTCACCCAGTGTGGGTGACATTAACTCCACTCCAGGGCTGGGATCTCAGGGAAATCAACGGGATCACCCTGGACATCACAGCCCCTCCTCCCCCAGCAGGGACCCCCAGGACAGGGACACCTGCACAGCCACTGCTCAGCCTCTCCCTGGAACCCCGGGTGAGCTTTCCCTGCAATCACACTCCCAGCAAAGCTCTCCCAGCTCTGCCTTTGCTCTGTGACTGCTCTGATCTTATTGATCTGATTTTATTGATCTCAGGGTGCTGCTAAATGAAGAAGTGATCTTGTTTCAGTGCCTGTTTTGCATCCCAGAGATGTTCAGGAGTGTTATTGTTGTATTTATTGAAGCAGCAGCCGGGCAGGAATGAGAACACTCCAAACCTCCAGGAGAAGATGCTTCAAAGCTTCCTGCAGCCTTTGCCACCCCACTTTTAACGAGCTGGATGATTGATTTGGGTGCTTGTTACCTCAGGAAATCAAATTCCTCCTGCAAACCTGGAAGCTCAGCCTAACAATGAGCTCTGTTCCCGTTTTCCAGGGAAAATGGGAATGAGCCTGGGAACAAACAGCCCCTCCCAGCTCCCTTTGGGATGGAGGCTGCTGTGAAACCCCACCCGAGAGCATTCCTGGATTGGAAAGGCAGCAGGGCTGCCTCAACAGCCAAGGAGAAGTGAAGAGCAGGAAGAAAACTGGAATTGCTGCCTTTGACAGGAGTTTCTGCATTTTGATTCTTCCAAAGAAATCTCATTTTGTATCCAGGTATTATTGCTGATCTGAGAATCCAGCTGAAAACTCTGGGAAAAATGATCCATGGATTTTCTTAGCACCGTGGTCTTCACACCTCTCTTATTTCATTACTTTTCAATTAACCCTCCCAGATTATTAACAACAACAAAGAAATCTCCCTGGAAGGGTTAGCACCAGGAATTTACTGGGAACTTTCTGGGAAAAGATTCCAGGCACTGCACCTTGCTCAGTCACAGACATTCCAAATTTGCCACAGCAGAGTGCTGAGGAGATAACAGAGAGTGGGAAAAACCCATGGAATGATGAAAATCCAAAAGAAGGAAAATCTCTGTAGGTTTTAGGCAAACCAGAAGGGAAGGGATGGGAAATGATGTCAGGAATTTCTTCCAAACTGGCAGGGATTTGCAGGTTTGGACCAAGCAGCTGTGAAATGTTCTGGGACACCTGAATTCCACCTGTGCAATAATCAACCTTCAACCTCCAGGCTGGGGTTTCTGACCAAGGATCACCCCTGACACAAAATCTCAGGCAAAAAAAAGATGTTTGGGAAAGATGAGGAAATGTTGATAAGTGGAAATGGACTGGGAGGCTGCTCCACGTGGAAGAAGAAGAGAAAGAAGGAAAAAAAAATATAACAAATTTCTCCATCAGTTGCCAGAGCACAACAGCTTTGCTGGAGTGGTTTTGGAGAGGCCTGGAGGGAAAGCAGGACCATCTGCACACCCCCTGTGCTGAAGAAACCTCCACAGAACAGCAGATTTGCAAGGAGTGGATGCAAAAATCCCAAATCCCAGCCTGGAAAACGCCTCGTTTCCCCAGATGCACCCTGGGTGTGAAATGCTGGGGATGCAAAATCCGAGATCTTGGATTTACAGCCACAAATGATGGCAGCAAGAGATGCCTTAAGTTTTATTTTTCATTTTTTTCAGGTTCTGTGGTGCCCAGGGGTGCAGCTCTGAGCTCACAGTCAGGGTCACTCAGCTCTCTGCACACAGCAGGGACACAAAACAAATCCTTGTCCTGCTGCACACCAAGGACAACTTTCAGCCCAACAGCACAAACAAGGGTGGCTGGAGGGAGGAACAAGAAGGATGGGAGCTCCCAGCCTGGAGCTGGAATTGGACAATTAAACCCCAATGTGCAAATGGACCAAAACTTATAAAAATGTGAGACCTCCTGACCAGTCAGCCATTTTGGGTTCATTTTGTGACCATTTTGGTTCCACCTTGGGTGCAGCCCTGGCCAGGCCCTGTCCTGCCCAAGCTGTACCCTAAAGGCCTTTCAATAAATCTCTGCTTTATTCTCCAGTTCTGCCCAGTGTCTGTTCCAGCTCAGCCTTCCCAAGGCATCACAGGAGAGTGAGAGCTCCAAGCAGCTCCTGGTGTGTCCCTGGGGTGCTTTTCCTTTTGTATCCCAGCTTTTCTCAGCTCCCTGAAGAGCCTCAGCCTCTCCCTGAGAGGGAGGGAAGCACAGAGGTGAGAGAAATGACAAAATTTGTCTTTCCAAACAAGCAGTGGGACTGCTGGATAAAACCAGTGGGACTGCTGGTAGATAAAACCAGCACTGAGGGGCAAGAGAAACAATGGGAAGGATCCCACTGATGGATGAATGGAAAAGAAGATTTTTGCCTTCACGAACAAACCGTGGGTTTGCTGATCAATGAAACTGGATATTGAAAGATGAAAGAAACAATGGGGAAAACCCATAAATCCCATCAGAATTAAAAATTAGGAGTGGTTATACATTAAAAGGGGAATCTTAGGCATTCTGGGAAGTCTGCAGCTCTCAAGTACCTCAGCCAGTGGGGAAAGAGAGAGGGAATTGGGGCAGAGAAATTGGGATAAAAAGGAGGATGTGGAGGGGAGAGAATTCAAAAATTCAATTCAATTCAAAAATTCAATTCAATTCAAAAATTCAATTCATTTCAAAAATTCAATTCAATTCAAAAATTCAATTCAATTCAAAAATTGGAGAGACCCCAGGGGAAATGCCCCACGGCCTCTCCCTTTATCCCAATCAATAAAAGGACTCCTCTGTCTCCTTTCTGAACACAAACCTCTGGTGTTTGTGGATTAATTTTCCTGACAGAGTGGAGAATTTTCTGTCCCCAGAAGTGAGAACCAGCCCCAAAAGCAGCGGCTGCGGGGCCAGCTCAGCTCCCCAGCCCGCAGCATTTCCCTTTGTTACTCACACATAGAGCACGGATTTCTGGTCCCCGACCTGCCCTCCGTCCCCCACGGTCAGGGTGTCGTAGCCTCTCTCCAGCTCGAACTCCTCGAAGGTGAGCTTGATCACCTGCCAAAGGCAATTAGCACAATTAATTAATTAACACCCAGCCCCGCCCTGCAGCCCGGAGCAGCTTCCAGGAGCATCCAAATCTCCAGGGCATCCCCAAAAGTTTTTGTTGTTGGTGGGGTTTTTTTGCTTTTTTTGGTTTGTTTTTCTTTTTTTGTTGTTGTTGGTTTTTGTTTGTTTTTATTCTGGTTTGTTTGTTTTTATTTGGTTTCATTTGTCTATGTTTGGTTTTATTGGGTTTTGGGTTTGTTTGGTTTTGGTTTTGTTCGTTTTTGTTTGGTTTGGTTTTGTTTGTTTTTGTTCGGTTTTGTTTGGTTTGGTTTTGTTTGTTCTTGTTCGGTTTTGTTTTGTTTGTTTTTGTTCGGTTTTGTTTTGTTTGTTCTTGTTCGGTTTTGTTTTGTTTGTTCTTGTTCGGTTTTGTTTTGTTTGTTTTTGTTCGGTTTTGTTTTGTTTGTTTTTGTTCGGTTTTGTTTTGTTTGTTTTTGTTCGGTTTTGTTCGGTTTTGTTTGTTTTTGTTCGGTTTTGTTTGGTTCGGTTTTGTTTGTTTTTGTTCGGTTTTGTTTGTTTTTGTTTGTTTTTGTTCGGTTTTGTTTGTTTTTGTTCAGTTCTGTTTGTTTTTTTAACAGGATTTTTGGAAGTTATTTAAATCCCCTCTGCTTTATCTCCTGCCTGCCCAGATGACCTCAGTGCCATCAATATTTGTGTGCTGGGACCTCCACGTGCCTTTTCCCTCCCCAAAGCTGGAATTCTGGAGGTGCATTTGGATGTGCTGAGTTTTTTACTTTGTGGCTCAGGAAATTCTCCTGGCTGGTGGGCAGAGCAGGAGAGAATTGATGGATTTATGTGAATTGTCAGTGTCTGCAAACACAGCCCTCAGCATCCCCAAATATTCCCTGTTTTTTCTCTCCTGCTCCACCCGAATTTTGGATTTTTGCAGCCCCTCTGCATCATTCAGGAGCAGAACTCCCACAGAAGTTTGTGCTCTGAGGATCTCAGCTGCTTTAGGAATTTCTGCTTTTCAAATCCAATTTAGGGGGCAGAGTCCTCAACCCAGCCTGGGACAGGCTGAACAAACAGAAAAAGAAGAGATTAATTAAATTAGAGCAGAATTTCACATCCCCCATCAGCAGAAATCAATGGAGTTTTGTTTCTTGGGCTCTTTACCTGACCAGCAAAAATAAAAAGCACAAACCCAATCAGATGCACGAGACCTTTGTAAATACATTCGATTTCCTGACTTTTATCAGATTAAATCACCAAAATGTGAGCTGATGCTTCTTTCAGCTGCTCCACACAACACAAAAATCATCAAAAATCAAAGAGATGGAGCCAGGTGAGTGCCAAGGGTCCCAGAGCTCTGGGGCCACTTTCCAACCTCAGTTTGGGCTCAGAAACCCCAAATCTTCCTCTTGTCCTTCCTTGCTTTTATGAGCAGCACCTCCTGCAAAACTTGAGCAGCTGTGGATTCCCAGGGAGATAAAAACCCTGAAGTTCAACCCAAAATTTAAAAAATAAATGCTGTTTATACAGTTCAGGCTGAGCTCTCCTGTGTTTTCTCTAGATGATCACTGTATTTTTCAAGGCACAGAAAATTAAATTTAGAGATTTTAACCGTGAAAAAAGGGTTTTTTTTCCCCAGTGCCCCAGGATGGTGAACCAGGAGCCTGGGTGATGTTTCAGACAACTTTAATTTGTGTCCAGCACCCAACTATTAACCTGTGCAGGCTGCAAAAGCATGAAATGCTGGAATAATGTAATTAATCCCAAACACAGCGAGCTGCAGATCTGCACACACCATTACCCCAAGCAGCCACTCAAGGAGCTGCATCCTGAGCAGTCTGACCCTAATTAAACAACTAATTACACCCTAGCACACTCCAGGCTGCAACCTCATGGCACAAGGTTTGGATGCTGAATATTGTATTTTTTTACCCATTTTCCTGCTGTAGTTTTGTTGTTGTTTTGGTTTGGTTTTTTTGTTTGGGGTTTTTTGGGTTTTTGTTGTTTTGTTTTGGTTTTTTGGGATTTTTTTGTTTTGGTTTTTTTGGGTTTTTTTGTGGGTTTTTTGGGTTTTTTTTCTTTTTTTATTGGGGGTGTGTGGGTTTTTTTCCTCTCTGAAAGCTGGAAATTTAACCCATTTAATCCAATTATTTAATGATTCCTTAACCAGCCAGAGAGCCACCAGCTCCCCCAAACTTGGAGCTGCTGAAGTGACAGGAACAACCAGCAGAAGGCTGGAAAATGGGATGGGGTTCCTGATTCCAAAGTGGTTGGGAGTTCAGTCACACTCCAAAATCCACAATAATTCTCTCCAGGAGAGCAGCAGCTCTAACCTGAAGCTCTCCAAGCACATTCCTCATTTCCCTGCTCCCCAGGCACCAGAATTTCCCCCTTCATTCGGGATAAATCATCCCCTGGAGGGATGAATCTCCCTCCATCAGCTTGG